>JAOTJB010308625.1:0-16480 GCA_027123815.1 Erythroxylum minutifolium | reverse complement strand
TATTATTATTATTATTATTATTATTATTATTATTATTATTATTATTATTATTATTTTATTTTTACTGTTATTTATATATTAGTTATTTTATTTTATTTTCCCTATTATTATTATTATTATTTTAATTTCTTTTTTTGTTTTTTGTTATTTTTATTCTAATGTTACTTTTATTTATAATTTTTATTTACTTATTTATTTATTTATTTATTATTTTCTTTTTATTTTCATTCATTCATTTAGGTCATTTAGAAATAGTCTCTCTACTAGTTAGAGGTAAGGATGTATACTACTGGACCTCTCTAGACCCTATGTCTCAACGGAATTTCTACTGGGTGTTGTTATTGTTGTTTTGTTATTAACTATGAAGTTAACTAATGTGTTTAGGTCAATGTTTATAGGTAGCATTTAATAAAACTCTTAAAAGACTATAACTCCTCCACTAGGGACATTTAGAGATTTAAAAGTTCGTGTCATATACTAAATATCACCATATACCTATGAAAGTGGAATTGATTTTTGTTTTAGTAGTTGAAGTCCAAATTAGTAATTATGGTTTAATTACTTGAGGACAAGTAATATATTAAGCATGAGAGAATTTAATAGGTCTATATTTGACACGTTATTTAGGGTTAATTTACTTAATATTTAGCACTTTTATAGCATGTTTTATGTGGATTATACTATATTTTTCTATGTTTAGTCTTTTTTTTTATAGATGATGAATATAAGGAGATAGCATAAGGTTAATGCAACTTTCTCCAAAATTATCTAACTGAAGAGATTTTGGAGCTATTCAAAAGATAAGAAGATGAATAATAACTTTGTAAAAGACTTCAAAAGTCAATTCTAACTCAAAGATATCTAAAAGTAAAGAAGTTTATGAAGAAAACCATAATAAGCATCAAACTTATTAAGATAATAGGCATCTATCTTTCGTTAAGTTCTTAGAAGTGAGAATAAGAATAAGACAAGCACTGAAGTTAATCTTAGATAGACACCAAACTCATCTTAAATTTACTAAGATAATCAATATAAAACAGACAATGGTTATAACTTAGTGTCAGACACCGATTACAATTAAAATGGTAAAGAATAGAAGTTATTGAACAAGAATGACATCAATATGATTTTAGTATAGCAATAGCTTTCAAATATAATTTATAAGGATGTATAATTTCTCAAGTTCAAACCTTTTAGAACTCTATTTTGATAACCCTGCTTTAAATACTTGTATTAGAATTAACCTAAAGGATTTCTAACATACTTTTAAAAGATTTCTTGTTTTCTTTTCATAGTTTCGTTTTTCTTGAGAATTGGAAGAAGTTTTGGAGCATGGATTGGAAGAGCTAGTGACATCTTCTCTACTTCTTACTTTCTACTATTCTTTTCTATGTTAAGAATTATGTGTTTATGTTGAATTTTAATCATATTTAATGGCTAAATACCCTAGAGTTTGAGACGTAGCTTATATGGATTTTTTAGTCATCGATATGTACTTTGATTATTATTTAGCTAAATTTATTCTCTTTTTCTTAGTTATTAAATTTATACTTGATCACTATAGACTCAATCTTAAGGATTGTATAAAAGATTAAAAGTTAAAGTAGGATTCATGCAATAGAAGGATAAACACTTTAATGTTAGAGAAAGATAATATCTTAAAATCTAGTGACAACTATATAGACTAACTATATTTAATGAGTTTTATTTGGTTAAATTGAGTATCAAGAGATAGTAATTACCTAATTGGATATACATGTGTGCCTTGATATAGTGTATAGGTACTTTTAGACTAACTTTTATTTCAACCTAGATAATTAATCTTATTTAGTAATTAGAATTCCATACATGTGGGCTCGAATCCCTAACATTTATCTTACTAATTTTCTTTATTTATTTTAATTACCTTATTTCCATTAGTTTAGTGTTTAAATTGATTTTCACCATTCTTTTGTTTGTTTACTTTATTTTTAACTAAGATTAATAGATTTATTGACTAGTTCTTTATAGTATCAGGACTCTAAAATCAATCCAATTTAATAAACTATCTATAATCGACTTTGTATGGTTACAAATTTATTAGATCAGGTTCATTATGCAATTTTTACAAAAATGTGAGTCTCTTATGAGATTTTTATAATAAAAAAAAGTTTTGGTGAATATTGTTAAATTTGAAACTGATCTTTTATCATAAGTTAATGAGAAAACCCTTTATATAATTAAAAGGGAAAATTTCCACTAATATTTGTATTGAAATTCAGGTCATACCTTAATATTTTGGAGTGTACAAAAATAATATTTTTAAGAACTTAATGTTTTGTCAGTTAAGTTGATGAATTTTTTTAATTTTTTCCTTTATAAGTCCTACTAGTGCTAACATGGATCTTATATGGAATTAGTGGAACCCACATCCACATTTAGGGAAAAACTCCCAATTATTGTCAAGATTCCCCCTAAAATCCCTAATTCAGTAAAAAATCCATCTTCAATCTACAAAGTTAACATCCTAATTGAAAATTAGGTATGTTCGTTCACTGTTATATATCTATTTCCTTTGTTATAAATAATGATCTATATATGTGTGTGTCCTAGGAATGTCAATTTTCGCTCGGTCTGCCTAACCCAGCCTGATTTTGACTCGTTTGACCGAGTTTTGGGTCAAAATTGTTTGACCCGACCGGGCCACGAGCAGGGGATTGGAATGACAAAAATGGCGTCATTTTTTATTTTTTTAAAATATTGAGGATGAGTCGAGCCAACCCGGCCTGTCCATGGCCCATCTGACCACAAGCCTCTCTTGGCCCAGCTCGGCCTGACCTATAGACGTTCCTAATGTGTCTTTAGTCCTTTTTTAGGTAATAATCTCATGTGTTTTGATAAAAAACAATCTCGTATATTATTGTGACTAGTATCAAAGAGACATCATAATATGTGGGACCTTTCCTTATTTGTATGAGAGGAAAGGGTTGAAAAAATTGAGAGAGTAAGAATCTATCCTTCATTATTTAATTGGTACATTGTTGGTTGTGATCCCTTTCCATGTCTATTTGTTGTGTGTCTTTTTATTCAACTTGTTATGGTCTCTATAATCAAACTTGGATTATCTTTATCTAGCATACAGTATGACATTAACAATATTACAAATTTGGTAGTCGTGTGCAAGATTAGGAGTTCATTAGCATTCACTGTGTAATTTTGTAACTTGATTTAATTAATATTAACACTCACTTTGTCCTTATCTGAAATCAACTTTTATAAGAGTGCTTATGTTCTTATAGGTTTATAAGCTTTGAATTTCTTCAATTATATGGTTATTTTGAGTCTAGACCTTTGTTTATTTTTGGCTCTGGTTTGTGAATTAATTGTATAAATAACAATTGGTTCTCTTGGTTACGATCTATGTAGTATAAATGGGATAATACAACTTTATGAATAAAATATGATATAATAAAGTATGTTAAGTTGGGGATGGCTGTTATTCTAATAATACTCCAAAAGTTTTGAGTCATTACACTCCCCTCATTTTCCCAAATCCACTATAATTTTAATGAACTCATGCTTTTGGAAACACAATAATTCTCCAACCTAACCCAACTAAATGATGCTAATAGTTAAAAAATAGGATATGAAGAAAATATTTCACTTTATTTTCTTGTCCCTAACCCTCCATTAGATAGTATAATACCCAATAACATAAATTAAGAAAATACAAACTTGGTATGGCATGATGTTAATAGGACCATGTGAAAGTCATATACAGTCTAAAACTACTTAGCTTATAATAGTTATAGTGGACACATCATTGATAGGAAAATCATTCAAATAACTAACTTTTAATATACATATAATAATTGAACTATAATTTTCTTAGATAAGAAAGTTCCAGCTCTAATAACATTTATAATTATCCTTTAGACTGTTATATTTATGTTATATATTGATGGGAAATATTTTATATTGTGTTAGCTCTTATTGGATTTTGTAATCAACTATTCATGATTATTATACATTCGAAACTTTGTTGATGTAATGTTATATAATATAATGCAATATGATTTATTATACACTTGGAACTTAGGATCCGCTTTATATATACTTTCTATTGTTCAATGTTAGTGCAATATTTGCTAATAATTATAAGCTGGATTAAAATGAATCAATATGGAGGTGTAAGACTTTTTTGTGGTAGGATTTTAAATTAGAACCTAAGTTGTCTTATGATGATGGGGAAATAAGCATCTTTGAAAAAAAGATATTGATTTTGTGAGCTATAGACAAATATATAAGATGGAGAAGGATTTAAGGTACCTCTAAGTTAACAAAAAGTACTATAGGTAACTAGGTTTAAAATTTAATGTGTCTTTGAGGCTTATTGATTCAAATGAAAGCCATGTTAGACTTATCAACTTGATAAATATCAACATAATGGTTGAAGTGAATGTTATATATAAGTTCAACATACTATGTTTTACACCCAACATACCTATAATTAGGTGACATGAGACATTTGGGCCCAATTTTTTGGATAGATAGTTTCTAGTTTAAAGAAGAATTGTTAAGTGTTGTTGGGAGGGATAAGGATAAGGGGATGTATCCTTTGGCATGAACTATTGTGAAGATAGAAAACACTGACTCATAGAGTTAAATCATTAATCTCTTTGCATCTGATTTGGAATCGGAGGATGGAGAAGGACTTATGGTTATATCTTAGATGTAAAAGATAACTTATTCTTCATATTGTCATTTAATCAAACTTAAATTTAGATTTAGAATTTGCTTAATTTCTTTTAATTATCATAGGATTGGTCAGAGTTGAGGTAACTTTAACAAATACAAATACCAAATATATCAAACATATTTACCATAATGGATATGGATATCAAAGTGGAGAGGTCTTAAGAAAGCATTTTTGGACTTATGCATAATCAACTTATGTAAAAAGAATTCAATGAGTAGCTTAAAAGGTTTGATAAAATAAAAATTGGATGCAATGCAGTCTTGCTTGAATATGCTAAGGAGAAGTGAATAAGAGCTTACCAATCATTTGAATCCAAATGCCCACTAATTAATAACAATGTAAGAAAAGAATTTAATAGGTGGATTTTGCCTATTAGAGATAGGAGACTAATTAACATACTTGAAAATAATGAAAATCATAGTGATGAAGACATATGTAAATAAGAGACATATTATATATAGATGACAGATAAAAATTGTACCAAAAGTTGTGAAGAAGTTAGAAAAGAACAAAAAAGATGCATAGAGAATAATCTTGAATGGAGATGGGGCATATGAAATTTCAAATGAGGATGATAAGTATACTATCAAGATTAGTAGAGATCAAATACATGGTTGTAGAGCATGAGATCTATATAAAGACCTTTGTAAACATGTTATAAGTGTTATTCATCATTAGAAGCAAAGAATGAAAGCATTTATATATGACTTCTATAAGAAGTCTCAGTTCTTGAGTGTGTATAAACATATGTTGTAGCCTATAAAGGATGCAAATTTCTAGTTAATAAGTGTTGTGGAACGAATATACCCACTAAATAAAGGAGTTATGCTAGAGAGGCCTCAAAGAACAAGAAGGAAAGGACAAAATGATCAAAAAAATTGAAAACTCCAAATAAGTTGTCTTAATATATAAGTTAAAAAATCTTGTAATTCTAGTCATAACTAACAAAATTGTAGTAAAAAAAGTTTGAGGTAATCCACTGAAACATCTAGTAATATTGTTAATGACTTTCTTTGCTTTTGTTTTCTTTTCTTGCTTTTCATTTTTCACCATGCATTAATGTATGTAATTATTGTCATTGATATTTTATTGCTATTGTTTTATCATTTTGCATCATTTCTATTATTGATATAATGTTTTGTCATTCTATAAGTATATGAGATGTAACTGAGGTATGTTCACATGTATATAAATCGTTGGTTTTCTATGAATTCTTTAATAATTAAAGAATGTTCTTGATTGACTTCTAATTGAGTGTTATTTCTTTTCATTATCATAGGTTATTGGTGCCAACAATATACAAAATATTACTATACCTAGTTAACAATTGTGAATTTCATCTATAATATTTATTCATAAAATTATCAACAAGTCCACATAATTAATAAATTATATGATTTTTTTATGTTTGTAGCTCTGTACATGCCACTGAAAGGAACTTTGGAGATATTGATCATCATACATCCAAGTTATCCTTTGAACAAGGGGGTAAGGTTCAAAGGACAATCAAACATCACTTCACAATAATTACAGTTTAAAACAATAAAGAGGGTAAACATTACTAGTAAGAAGTGCAAAGTCAAGCAAGATTTTTTAGTTCAGTGCATATGAAGGCTACAATGTGGCATAAAATCAATCATAATAAATGTGACTAGATGTACACTTAGCTACTAGATTTTAGAATATTTAATCTAACATTTGTATATTAATTCTAAGTCATACACAATTTGGCTTAATAATGAGAATTTATGTGATATATGCCAAATGAAATTGCTTAATTCTACTGTTTTATTTTGATAAACTATAGGTGTCATATAACAAATGAAATTATTTAACTCTACCATTTTCGTTGAAAAAATTACATGTATCATATGCTAATGAAATTGCTTATTTCTTTCATTTTCTTTTGATAAATTACATGTGTCATTTATCAAATAAAATTGCCTGGCTCTATCATTTTCGTTTTGATAAATTATAGGTGTCATATTGCAATGAACTTACTTAAATTTACCATTTACTTAGCAATGTTCTTCTAAATCTACATGAAAGAATTTGACTTTAGCACTTGTATTACATTCAATAATAATAAGTATCAACTATATATAAATAACAAGTATCAACTAAATAAGAACTTTAACATGGATGTTAAAAATTAATTGCAATTTAAAGTCATTCCTCCAAAAGCATAGCTGAAAATAATAACCATAAAAAGTGTAACAAATCTTACTACAAAATTTGTTGGAAACTTCAACTCTATTTTCTCTTTTGCTAACATATTAATGTCTTCCCTCATGAACATTATTTGCTCCTTCATCTCCTTACTTTTCTTTAGTTTAAAATGAAAATCAACTTTTTTATGCTTCTTTCAACCACTTTCTTTAATATAACTACTTCTTTTCTTAAAGTTTATGAATCACTTCAATAATTCTCTCAATAAAATTATCATCGTATGATTTGAAATAATCACGTGTGTTAATATGTAAACAAATTAATTTATAATTTTAATATTAGAAACAAGATATCTTAATTCATAAATAAATAAAAATTCACTCATTGAATAATTCGGGTATCTGTAAAATATCCTTCTAAAATTATGATCATTTCGTGAAGTTCTTAGTAAGACAGTTAACCCATAATAGCAAATCATATTATGAGCATTTAGACTGAATATTATACTAATTGATAACGGGAATTACATAAATATAAACGAATAAAATGAAGTTACTATATTAATTAATTAATTTTTAATTAATAAATGTTTTAAAACAATCATAATCACATGACATAGCCTTAGGAACTACAAGTGCAAGCTTGCTTGCAACTTTCAAAGACAAGTTGTACATTTAATACAGTAAAAGATTGTTTTTTTTTTTCTCTTATTTATTACCTACTACCCCAAAAATGTCCCCTTTCGAAATTCTTCTCATCTTTAAAACTGCCACCATTACTACCAATAACAGAAGTTAAAACATTGTCTCGTTCTTCTTTAGACTTCCATTGATACTCAGGGACTGCTTGTTTCAATTATTATTTTTTCTTATTTTACGTTATTGTTTTCAAATTTAGTTAAAATATCTACTTGTTTGAGTTTTTGATTTTGGTTTCTCTAATTTTCAAAATTTATGAAAATTATAAAAAGTGGTTTTTATTTCTGTTTATGTTTTTTATAATCTGATTTACTATCAACTAAATATATATTATTTAATTATTTATTATATTAATTATTAATAAAATTATGAATAATTTAAATTTATTCAACAATTTATTTAATTTTTCTAATTAAATTAAAATAATAATTATTAACAAATATAATTAAATTTAAAATATCCTCAAAATATATAAATTTTAAATAAATTTTGATTTAATAATTAAAATATATTTAAACTAAATATTAATGTATCAATAAATTATTTATTTTAATCAAATTAAATAATTTTTATTGATATTTTATTTAAATAAACTTAATTAATTAAAAATATTTTATCTTTAAATTTTATTTAATATGCGATTATCATCAATAATAAATAACTTTATTTTTATTTAAAAGAAAAACTTACACTAAAAATAAAAATTACATCAGAAAATGGAATTAAATGACCATTAAATTACCACCATGCACCGCTACGGACTGAGTCGAATAACGCTTATCTATTTTGAAAGGGAGAAAACTGAACTACAAAATATTGTACGAGAAAGTAAAAATGGGGCTCGACAGTAAGTGAAGTCGTATAATGAAATAACATTTGCTACTTCATCAACAGAGTTGCATTATGTGTAAGCATACACAACGACAACAATTAAAATTGCACACCGTCTTCACTCGTGACAAAATAATGGAGAGTAAGGATGAGTAATTAGTGGTTTTCAGATTCATTGAACAAACAGCCGTAGATTCTGACTCAAGAATGAAACAATGAAAAGTAAGCTTCCAAACGAATTCCAATTCCATACTAAAGCTTAATCATTACACGTTGACTATAGCTCACGTGTTGAGATTCCAACGAACGGTGGAAGACGAAGTAGAATAAGTTGGAAATGCTGCTCGACAATGAATAAATTAACTCTGGAGAGCCACACTGACACTGGGATGAATCGAACTATTGTAAGAGAGATAAAGATAATCACTGTAGAATATGTAAGAGTGCAAGAGACAGTGGACCGTCGACGAAGAGAACGGTGAATGAAGGGATTTTATGTTCGCAAATTAGAGATGGAATTAGTTGAATTAGAGATTTTTCTAAGACATGCTAACAATGAATTGAAGATTTTTAAATAAATTTAACTGTAGGTCTCATGAATTGCACACGAATTCTATATTGGCACTGATAGAACCCAGAAGCAATTGTAAGGATTTTTAATCAAATATGTGGGCTTATATGTGTATAATTATGTATAAAGACTATCATATAAAGTTGAGCTCAATTAATTAAAGTGGTCTAATATAGTTATCGTATTTTGGGCTTTATATATTTATTTTAAGTGTGGGCTTTATATGTGTAAAGATCAAGTTTATAATTTCTAGTTTTATAATGGACCGAATTAGAAATTAGATTAGAGTTTTACCCTAATAAAAGTAGTTATGATCTCTAAATTAAACGTATGAATACTTTTTTTTCTGACATCCTATTATCAGGGAGAAAACAGAGAGTTAGGGGAAAACTCTAAAGAAAATGGTACGTTCTAATTTGGAAGACAAACCGCAAAACTCTGGTGCAGATTTCACAATAGATTCAATTATGCTTCAGTTTTTATTAATTCTTGGTGACTTGATATGAACAAATCCTGACTTTAAGGGAATTAATAAATACCAACAAGGGGTATCAGAGCTTTGTTCATAATTGGGTCATTAAGAATGGTTGGTTTTTTCTTCCATATGATCAGAGTATATTTCGTTTTTTTCTTTAGATCTGATTATTGGCATATACGATTATGTTTCATTTGTCTCATGGTTTCAAATCTGATTTTTTTTAATGGTTTTCAAGAATGTATCTGTTGTGGTTTCAGATATAGTTTTTTAATGGCTTTTAAGAACGTATCTGTTTTCTTTTAATACATAAAGCTTTAGTTTAAGTTTTGACAATTGGATAATAACCTAAAAATGGTTGGATGTCGACAATAAAACAGAAACCTTTCTTTTTAAGCTTTATACATGTTGCGTGCTTCAGAATTTGGTGAAAGACCAGCAATAACCCTAAAGTTTAGCATCTTAGAAAGTTTTAAATTCATACTTATTAGTATGCATGTTAGGGAATAATATTACAAAATTTATAATTTCTGGTTTGATTTGTAAAATTTTGACCCAATTCTCGATTTGAGCTGACAAGATTGTCAGTGTCATATCATCAAGAAATTAGAGCTATGACTCTTTCATACAGCTTATACAAATTTTGGGTATTTTGATTTCAGATTTTGGTAATTTAAAGAAATCTATAGCATTTGAAATTAAATTAATTGAAGCAACATGTTGCCAAAGCAACATCTCTTGTGAAAATTAATTTAACTTAGAATGTTAAAAACTTTTGAGTGTATGTTATTTATGCGAATATTGGCTGGCCTAAAGGAAAGTTAATAGTTGGCCCAAATTGCATATGCACTTGTGGTGGCAAATATGTGGCAATTATTCAGTATAATATGTGAACATTAAATCGATTCAAAGAAAGGTTTATTGTTTGACATGCCTTATTGTCAGTATTTGATCACTACACCAAGGTACCATTTACAAGTTAGTATTTCTGTCCAAAAACTAAATATCAATGTTGTGCTATGTATCTTGTGATGGAGCCCTACCATTATCTGCATATAATTAATTTGACAAAATATAGTGTTGTATATATGATTAATTAGATTTTGTTTGTTTTGTTCTCTGTTCAGTTCCTAATTCTGCTGTAAATATCTCTGCTAGTGTTAATTCAATTCCTATGCTTAATGGCAACAATTTTAAGTCATGGAAGGAGAACATTTTGATTATTCTTGGAATCATGGACTTGGATCTTGCTTTACTAGTTGATCAACCTGATCCACTTACTGGTGAGAGTACCTCTGATCAAAAGAGGGAGATGGAAAAGTGAGAAAAGTCGAATCGTATGAGCTTGATGATCATGAAACGTTCCATTCTATAAACTTTTCAGGGCATTATATCTTATCAGATTACTACAGCTAAGGGTTTCCTTAAGGAAATTAAAAGGCTGAAACAAGTATACTTTTGGCAAAACTTATCTCAATAAGGTATGTAGGAAAAGGAAACATAAGAGAGTACATTATGGAAATGTCTCACATTGTTTCAAAATTGAAAGCACTTAAGTTGGAATTATCTGAAGACTTATTAGTGCATCTGATTTTGATATCTTTTCCGGCACAATACAGTCAATTCAAGGTGAGCTATAACTGTAAAAAAGAGACATGGTCTCTTAATGAGCTTATCTCACATTGTGTCCAAGAAGAGGAAAGGTTGAAGCATAAAAGGCAGAAAGTGCTCACTTAGCCATAACATCTAAGGACAAAAGGAACAGAAGAAATAAAACTAAGGAAGTTGTGGTTTCGGCAACACAAAAGAAACAACAAAAGGATGAAAATCTGAAAAGTTGTTTCTTCTGTGGAGCTAAAGGTTATGTAAAGAAGTAGTGTGCCAATTATCACGCATGACATGCAAAGAAAGATATGCTTCTTATTTTGGTTTGTTGTGAGGTTAATTTAACTTCGATACCTAGACACATCTAATTGTTAGATTCTAGTGCAACAACGCACATCAATGCGTCTATGTAGGGTTGCCTGAGTTGCCAAAAACCAAGAGATAGTGAAAGATACATCTATGTAGGCGACGGCAAGTCGGTAAAAGTCGAAGCAAAAGGGACTTTTAGATTATTGTTAAGAACTGGATTTTATTTGGATTTAGTTAAGACTTTTATTGTACCCTCTTTTAGACAAATTTTGATTTCTATTTCTGCTTTGGAAAAATCTGGTTATTGTTGTTCATTTAGAAATGGAATATTTAGTCTCTTTCAAAATTTAAATTTGGTTGGCACCGATTCTTTATCAGGTAACAATAATCTATATATGTTTGACACTAATGCTTCATTTAATGAAGCCTTGCATGTGGGTACATGAAGTAGAGAATTTTGCCTCATTGTGGCACAAGAGATTAGGTCACATCTTCGAAAGGAGAATTGAGAGACTTGTGTCCAAAGGAATTCTCGATCCTCTTGATTTTACAGATTTTGCTACTTGTGTTAATTGCATGAAGGGGAAACAAACAAATGTCAGGAGATTGGGTGCCAATAGGGCTTTAGACAACTTAGAACTTATCTATACGGATATTTATGGGCTATCCCCTACGACATCTTGGAATGGTCAACCATATTTTATAACGTTCATTGACGACTTCTCATGATATGGCTACCTTTATCTCATCCATAGCAAATCACAGTCTTTGGATGTGTTCAAAAACTTTAAGGTTAAAGTTGAGAACCAACTCAATAAAAGGATTAAAATTGTCAGATTTGACAGTGGTGGTGAGTACTACAGTAGATATGACGAATCAAGAGAACAATGTCTAAGACCGTTTGCTAAATTCCTAGAGGAATGCGGTATTGTTCTATAGTATACTATGCCATGTTCTCCTAGCATGAATGGTGTTACTAAAAGACAAAACAGAGCGCTCAAGGATATGGTGAAGAGTATGATTAGTCATTCTACCTTTCCAGAATCACTCTAGGGAGAAGCACAAAAGACCGGAGCATATATACTCAACAGAGTTCCAACTAAAGCAACTGATAAGACCCTTTATAAACTTTGGACGGACAAGAAACCTAGTTTAAAGCACTTACACATTTGGGGATGTCCAGCTGTTGCAAGTCCTTATAGGCCAAATGAAAAGAAACTAGACTCAAGTACTATCAGTTGTTACTTTATTGGATATTTTGAAAGATCCAAGGGTTACAAGTTTTATGATCCCACTACTAAGGCAATTTTTGAGATAGAAAATGTCAGATTTGTTGAGGATGTTAAGTTTAAGGGGGAGAAAGGATCAAGGACTTTGTTTTAAATAGGAACATGTTGAAATTCCTCTAATTGTTATTGACAATGATCAAGTTTCCATTCCTAACATTGTTCAAGAAGCAATTCTAGATCAAGACAATGTCATAGAAACTCTTCCCTAAGTTCAACAACTTGTTCCAGAAGAACTAACTCTACAACCTCAAGAACCTATGCCATTAAGGAGATCCACTAGAAGGGGGAGAAATGCAATTCCAGATGATTATATAGTATTTCTTCAAAAACATGAAGTTAACATTGGTTTGGTAGAAGATGATCCAATTAACTTCCGTCAAGCCACGAACATTGGTCTGGTGGAAGATGATCTAATCAACTTCCGTCAAGCCATGAAAAGTTTTAACTCTCAAAAGTGGATTGATGCCATGAATGAAGAGATAAAGTCTATGAAGGATAATGATATTTTGGACCTTGTACCATGGCCTAAAGGTGCGAAACCTATTAATTGCAAATGGATATTTAAGACCAAGAAAGATTCGAAAGGCAATGTAGAAAGGTACAAGGCTCATTTTGTCGCAAAGTGCTTTACACAGAAAGAAGGCATTGATTATAAGGGACTTTCTCTCCGATTTCTTCGTAAGACTCTTTTAGGATAATAATGACATTAGTGACACATTTTGATCTTAAGTTACATTAGATAGATTTTAAGACAATGTTTCTCAATGGTGATATTGATGAGACGATTTATATAGTGCAGCCAGAAAACTTTGTGTCAGGAAATGCAAAGCAAATGATTTGCAAACTAAAGAAATCCATCTATGGGCTCAAGCAGGCATCTCGTCAATGGTATTACAAATTTCACCAAGTTGTCATCTTGCTCGGTTTTGAGATGAACTTGGCTGATGATTGTATATACCAAAAGTTTAGTAGGAGTAAATACATTTTTCTGGTTTTATATATCGATGACATATTGCTTACCACTAATGATATAGGCTTATTGCATAAAACTAAGAGATTTTTGTCAAAAAAATTTGAAATGAAAGATTTTGGTGATGCCTCTTTTATTTTAGGGATGTAGATACATAAGGAATGCTCTCGAGATATTCTTGGATTATCATAAAAGAGCTATATCGAAAAGGTACTTAAAAGGTTTGGCATGCCAGATTGTAAACCAGGTGATACCCCTGTGTCTAAAGGAGATAAGTTCAGTTTAAGTTAATGCCCCAAAAAAGACTTTGAAGCTAAGGAAATGTAGATGATTCCTTATGCTTCGGTTGTTGGAAGTATAATATATGTTCAGGTTTGTACGCGTCTGGATATTGCAGACATTGTTGGAATGCTAGGGTGATATTTAAGTAACCCGGGATTGGATCACTGAAAAGTAGCCAAACGGGTCATGCGGTACTTGTAGAGAACGAAAGATTATATGCTCACATACAGAAAATCAGATAAGCTAGAGATCATTTGTTATTCTGATTCCAATTTTTTTTGAATGTCAAGATAGTGAGAGATCCACTTCGGGCTATATCTGCCTGCTTGTTGGAGGAGCTATTTCCTAGAAGAGTACTAAGCAGACACTTATAGCTTCTTCAACCATGGTAATGAAGTTTATAGATGTTATGAGGCATTCAACCACGGGATATGGCTACGAAACTTTTTCACGGGGGCTGCGCATTGTGGTCTCTATTGAAAGACCACTTAAGTTATTTTGTGACAATAACTTAGCAGTGTTATATTCCAATAACAATAAGAGCTTGACAAAATTGAAACACATCAACATCAAGTTTCTAATTGTTAAAGAGAGAGTTCAGAGTGGACAGTTGTCTATACAACATATTGGATCAAACTCTATGATTGCGGATCCGCTTATTAAAGGAATGCCACCCAAGGTCTTTCATGAACACGCTGCTCATATGGGTGTTGTATCTTTTTAGGATATATAGTTTCAGTGGGAGTTTGTATTGTAGATACTTTTAGATTAGGCATTTTTTCACTGTCATTTTGGATACAGTTTTTGGTTAATTTGTTCGAGGTTATTTCAGCTTTAGGATATTTGGTTTATTTTGTCTTTGAACTTATTTAAAATTGATCTCACTAAATCATAAGGTTGAATCAGTTGGAAATAAGCATGTAAAGATCACGTTGCTTATAATTTCCATGTTACACATCTATGCTTGATCCATGTCCTTTGGTTATTTCAGCATATGTGACCATTGATAGGTCTAGTTATGTTAATTGTAGTGAAAGACGCTTTGATCCTATGTTGGTATAATTGATGGACCAGATTGTTTGGAGATGCATAAAACAACGATAGCAAAATTCTGAGTACTCATAAGGTTAATACACAATTTTAAGGTAACACATATAGCCCAAGTGGGAGATTGTAAGAATTTTTAATCACACATGTGGACTTAGATGTATATAATTGTATATAAAGGCTATCATATAAAGTTGAGCCCAATTAATTAAAGTGGTCTAATATAGTTATCATATTTTAGGCTTTATGTATCTATTTTAAGCGTGGACTTTATATGTGTAGAGACCAAGTTTATAATTTTTAGTTTTATGATGGGCCAAACTGAAAATTAGATTAGAGTTTTACCCTAATAAAAGTGGTTATAATCCCTAAATTAAACGTATGAATGATTCTTTTTTGACATCCCATCATCAGAGAGAAAATAGAAAGTTAGGGGAAAACTCTATAGAAAAAGGTACGTTCTAATTTAGAAGACAAACTGTAAGACTTTTGTGCAAATTTCACAATAAATTCAAGTACACTTCACTTTTATTAATTCTTAATGATTTGAAAATAACCAATGTTTTTAAAACCGGATCAGACCGACCGGTCCGACCAAAAAATTTTCAAACCGGCCAGTGGTTCGGTTCGGTTACAGCTAATAACCTTTATATATTAAAACCGGCTGGTTTATTAGAGAACTGGCTGGTTCGTGGCGAACTGGATTAACCGGTTATATATAACGCATAAGACATCGTGACTATCGTCCATTCACCGAAGGTTCTAGGCTTCTTCTCTCCAGAGCATCTCTTTGATCGTCTTCCCCGTCTTCTACTGTCTTCGAGCCTAGTGTGCGAAGGAGCAGTAGAGAGGAGGAGGAGCTAACATGTAGATCTGGGAGTGACAACCTTGACGGAGCTTCTGGTGATGACAAAGATGTCGCCGACGTTTCTCCAAGAAAGACGCGATATGAGTAACACACTCCTCAAGAAATCCAGGTAGGTTTTATGATTTTCCAACAAGATTATGCAGACTAGTTAGTTCACATGATTTTGCTCAGCTAGTCTTTCTCTTTTTGTTTTTCCTTTTGTCAACAGTATGTTCAAGCCTTCAAGGAGTGTCTCATCCTAATGAGAAACAAAGATTGGAGCTCAGTGGTGCTTCGATTTTGACAACTTTTAGACCAGTGGTGCTTGGGTGTTAGAGTTCACCTCTACGGCTCTACCTTGGTTAATGATAAGAGATAAGACCGAAGAGTAATTCTATTACTTGTAAACGTTAATTATTTTTGGGGGTTTTTGCTGATTTATTTCAATTTGTTATGTAGATAAGGAGATTATGAATTTATGATAAGGCAGTTGAATCTTGAGCTAGAATTATGGTTTATAATTCTTAATTAGTTAGTTTCCTGTAACACTTAGAACTCTATTTCAATTTAGATTTGATAGTTGTGTAACACTGTATGACTGTAAACTTGTGTTATATATACCCGATGAAGTATTGAATTTATTCAGAAG
>JAOTJB010308619.1:0-16480 GCA_027123815.1 Erythroxylum minutifolium | reverse complement strand
CATAATGCCTTTAATGGTACATTATTGCAAATGTTTATGCTTATAAGGTATGATTAGTTGGATGTGCATATATATATGTTCAATTTGCGGAAAGTGGAATAAAGACATAACATCTTTTGCTTTTGATTGTGAAATCTGAAATGGATTATTTTAAAACTATCAAGTCCTAGTCATGGGTAAATAAGAATGCCTAGAAGGGTCTGCATCTGCTTCTTTGACACTAAGGTGTTGACACTTCAGTGTTTCCTGATATAGACACTTCGGTGTTTGAGACTTAAGTCTCTCCTGATATTGACACTTCAGTGTCTCCTGATAAGGACACTTCGGTGTTGAGACATAAGTCTCTCCTGTTCTGTGATACTAATAAGTATCTACTATTCTGGTCCTGTTGCCCACTTCTATAAAAAGGATTAGCAGGTTAACTTATTTTGTGTTCTGATATGTTCTGATTTAAGTTAAGTTCAGTTCTGATATAGCTAAATGTTGTTCTGATATAAACAAGATTTGTTAGATACTTTAAGGTTCTATTTTGTGATTCTGATATTCTGTTCAGATATGTGTAAGTTTGAAGCAAGTATATTATGTATTCTATTATGATATGTTATATTCTGTTCTAATGCAAATGATATTGGAATGTTCAGTAATTTGAACAATTGAAGGTTGTTTGAGATTTCATATGATTCATTGTATGTGAATGCTAGATTATTGTTAGAAACAATCATCGGATTATATATGTTTAGTTATTCCCTACTAAACTATATGCTTAGCACAATGGTTTTGCCTCCGTGTAAATTCTGATAAGAAGACTTGAGACTAGGACAAAAATAACCGCAATGGAAGAAGATTGTGTTTTGTTCCAGAAATGTTCAGTTTATTTTTGAGTTGTTTTTTTTCAATGTAATAGGACATGTTGTATTTTTTGTTTTGTTTAATGGTTTGTAATAACTTTAATATAGTTTGGATTTGGAATTAAGGCTTGTATGTAATACGTACCATGTGTATATTATGTTCTGAATATGACCTAACTATGGATGAATGAAATGTATGTTCCTTGAGCTTCTAGAAATGCTTTAGTATGTATTGGATTATTTTGGTTTTGTTTTGTGTAACATCTACATATCCTCCCACGGGGTATGTGGGTCTTACAAAAATCGGCAAAACCTAGGGGAGTAGCAGAAATTTGAAATTTAAATGAAGCTGATCTTTTAGCTTCAGTCACAGACGGGGCGATGGGAATTTCAAACACACGAGAATCTTGATATAGTCTTTGTGCCTAACATTCCGTTTTAATTAAGGATTCTTTCTAATTAAGCTCTATAAGAAGATCTTCTTGATGACATTTCTAATCTTTCTCTTCCAGCTAGATTCTTATTTGTTCATGAATTTCCCAAACCAATGGTTTATATATAAGAATTTGACTAATGATCTTGTACGTATTTTACAGAAGCTAAGAGGTCTTCAACAACATATATTTGGGCTGTTTAACCAAATATATGTAGAGGGTCCTAAAAGACATTTAACCAAAAAGTTCATAGGCTTGAAAGATGTTAAAAGCCTAAAATATAGGGAGACATAGTGAATATTCAAAGGGTAGGTAACATACACAATAAAGAGGCATAGAAATTAGGAATTTATAAGAAAAATAATTAAAGCCAAAGTTGAGAGAGCAACATGTGCAAAGCAACTAGCTAGAACACGAGAAGTGGGAAAAATTGCTTAAGATAGTTAAAGTTAAGAGGATTATATAAATTCATCAACATTGCAATACAAGGGGCACCTCTAGAGAACCTCTAGGCATACAATCAGATGCTAAGAGTACACACAAAAAGATAATAAGATTATTCCAACAAAAACACATGTGTTGTTGTTCTCGTCTACTCTGTATTATATACTCATCTTTGTTTCAAATTTCCTTTATGGCTTATACTTTTCTTTTTCCTAAATCAAATTGTATAAAATTAAAATTCAATTAACATTAGGATGATTATATGCTATTGGGAGTTAAAAATCTTAATTTAGTCTTCATTTTCAGTAATAAAGTATCAAGTAAAAAATAGAAAACTACTACAAATTGAAAAATCCCCAATTTTGAAACCTTAACTCACCCAAATTGCAATTTGCTTCAGTTTAAATCCAATATCATAATAATTAAATGCAAAAAATTGTTTAGAAGAAAGAAAATAAGGGAAATTCCAATATAGAGAAATTAAGGTTTCCTTAATAGAAATTGGATAAATTGAAGCCTAAAATTGATGATGTTTAGTTTTAGAGATGTAGGGAAGTCCAATCTAATGTCTAAGTCTCCTAACACTTTGCTAAAGGAGGAGAGTTATTGAAGATAAGCTGGACACTATTAGCAAGAAACTTCAAGAAGATGAAAAAACAAGATCAATAGTTGGAGTATTTAGAGTACTAAGATAAAAAGGGAAAATAAAGATCTTGAGGAATGGAAATAAACTAGTTTAGTGACAAAAGAGGATTTGTAGAAAAGAGAGGTGTTTTTGGTTAAAAAAGATGAGCGAGAGGCTTTCAAAATTTAAAAAAACTTAAGTATATCAATCAACTACTCTATTACATTGGTTAACCAATGTACTGTATTAGTCAACCAATATAATCAAACCAATGAATAACGTACTCACAATATAGATTTTGTTTGAAAATTGACAATATTGGTTGTCCACTAAACAACATTGTCTGACTAATATGTTATAGTGGTCGACCACTAGATCGACCAGTGGTCTTATAAACTTATAGTACACTTTGAATTAAGAAATCGTACAAATACTGCTTAAACTCTACTACATATTAGTTAACTAGTGTGATTTAAAATCACATGATATTTTGTCCATATAGCTTTTAAAGAAATATTAATAAAACTTAAATACATTATAATTCATGGAAATATCAACTAAAGGTAAATATAAACATTGAAAGATATCCCAATCAAATAAAATGTCCATCAATTATGCGTAATTATTTTATAATTGTGCAAAAGCTATCCTCACGCATAGATTTAGTGAAAGTATTAACCAATTGATGTAGTTTATTAATAAATTCTAACTCAATATTCCCATTTTTGCATATGATCTCAAATAATAGTAGTTTTTATATGCTAGGTTCTATAGTGTTAAATGGGATTCTTTGTGAGGGAAATGACGCTAATATTATCATACCTAGTTGGTATCCTTTAAGGCCCATGTCACAGTCTTTAAGTTAATGTCTAAGCCACAAAATTTGTGTAAAACAACTATCGATTACTACATATTTAAATTCTACAATTAGTAAGGAAACTAACTTTTGTTTCTTACTAAACCATAAAATTAATGCATTTCTTAGGAATTGATAAGTAGTAAATGTGCTTTTTCTATCCAAAAGAATATAGGTATAACGTGCATCCATATAACTAATTAAGTCAGAGAATATATGCTTACAATACCAAATTCCTAAAGAAATGGTAGCATATAAATATCTAAATATATGCTTAACAGTTAAAAGATGAGATTTCCTATGACTTGACTTAAAGCTAGCATAAAAACATACACGAAACATAATATTAGACCTATTTATATTAATGTAAAATAGATTACCAATCATACCTCGGTAAAGCTTTGCATCAATCAACTTACTTTTTCTTAATCCTTATTCAACTTAGTTATGAAATTTTTAAATGTTCTTAATTGCTTAGCTCAATCTATTACAAGGTGTTTGATTAGTTCTTTGGTTTACTTAGCTTGATTGATGAATATGCTCTCCTTCATTTGCTTGATTTTGAGTTTAAGAAAGAAGTTGAGCTCTCCCATCTTGCTTATCTCAAATATGGAAAATCTAAATAGTTGCCTTTTACAAAGTCTTCATCTCATGCTTCTTCACCTTTAGAACTAATACATACTGACATACGGGGGCCTTCACCAGTACCATCTGAGAATGGTTGTCGTTACTACATTCACTTCCCGGATGATTTCAGTGGATACATATGGCTGTATCTGTTAAAAAACTAAAGGAGAAACCATACACGCATTCAATCTTTTTCGGTCATATGTTAAGAATTAGTTTGACACTAAGATAAAAGCTCTTCAGCGTGACAATGGAGTTGAATATAAACCACTTGTCCTAGTCGCACAAGCTGCGGGAATATAGATGAGGTTTACCTGCCCTTAAACTTCCGTTCATAATGGGCGTGCTGAGAGAAAACATCGACATATAGTAGAAATAGATCTAACATTGGTTGGTCAGGCTCATCTTTCGCTCTCTTACTGGGTGGATGCCTTCCAGATGGCTGTCTACATCATAAACAGGTTACCTACTCCTACTCTAAATGGTTCAATTCCTCTACGTCTATTATACAAAGAAGAACCCAATTACAAGATATTTGAACCATTTGGGTGTGCCTTCTATCCTTGCTTAAAGCCTTACAACACTCATAAATTTCAGTTTCACAGTCAGAAATGTGTTTACCTGGGCCCTGCTTCTAACCAGAAAGGTTACAAGTGCCTCAGCGAAACTGGGAGGGTATATACTTCCAAACATGTTGTTTTTGATGCATCAAAATCTCCATGTATTGAAGGGTTCCTACATCATAGTGTGATGTCATCTAAAGGTGACTACATCCTTCCATTAATAATAAGCACTCACGGAAGCAAGGTCATCGTTGGAGATTCAACAAGAAACCAAGAAGAAACAACTAGTCCAATATGTTCGCCATCATCGAGCACAAAAACTACAAAAGGCCCAACACAGTCTAATGATGATCTAAATCCGGTTCAAAATGTAGCTCAAGAACAAAGCTTAGTCAACACTAATATACACCCTATGAGAACAAGGGAGAAAGATGGAGTGTTCAAGCCCAAATACCCTTTTATTGGCCTTTTAAAGACTAAAGATCTAGTCTCATTGTCTCGAGCCTTAGAACCAAGCATGGTGACAGCTGCTCTGGCTTCTCCTCAATGGAAGCAAGCCATGATCAACGAGTTCGAAGCTATGCAGCGAAACAAAACGTGGATGTTGGTACCTTACACTAGTAACGAAAAGCTGGTTGACTGCAAGTGGATCTTTAAGATAAAGTTTAAACTCGATGGCACCATACTTAAACACAAAGCTAGACTCGTCGCAAAGGGTTTTCAGCAGGCACCTGGAATTGATTATGGAGAAACCTTTAGTCCTGTTGTCAAGCTTATTACCATTCGAGTCATAATGTCTATAGCTATATCTTTCAATTGGGAAATCTGACAGTTGGATGTAAATAATGCATTCCTCAATGGTTTTCTTCAAGAAGACGTCTATATGTGACAACCAGAAATCTTTGAAGACCCACATCATCCAAAACATGTATTCAAATTAGTGAAGGTTATTTATGGCTTAAAATAAGCACCCCGGGCTTGGTTTGATTGAGTGCGTCTCGCTTTACTACAATAGGGTTTCAAAAACTCGAAAAGTGATATATCATTATTTTTCCTTCGACAGAAATACCTTACAGAGTTCATTCTAGTGTACGTTGATGATATACTTATCACCGGAAATAATTCTGAATATTTACGAAGTTTCATCTAGAGGCTGAATGCATTATTCTCTCTGAAGGATCTAGGTCCTGTATATTATTTTTGTGGGATTGAAATTCAATGGCACAAGTTGGGTCTTTACTTGAATCAGAGTAAGTATGTCTTGGACATCCTAAAAAGGTTTAAAATGCTTGACTGTGCACCGGTTGCTACTCTTATAGTCACAGGAAGGCAACACTCCAAAACAGAAGGAACGCCCATAGAAGATCCCTCATTATACCAGAAGATGATTGGCTCACTTCAATACCTCATTAACACACGACCCGACATAACTTACTCGGTCAATAAGCTAAGTCAGTTCATGTCTCAACCTACGAACGTTCATCTTTAGGCCGTCAAGAGAGTGCTCAAGTATTTGAAAAGAACTCATCATCTTGGGTTACACATCAAGCCCTTCAAGATACCTCAGCTAACAATCTTCACTGACGCTGACTGGGCCACAGATGTCAACGATCGTAAGTCTACTAAAGGTGTCTGTGTCTACCTAGGGAATACACTTGTTTCATGGATTTTAAGAAAACAGAGAGTGGTGTCTTGATCAAGTTCTGAATCATAATATAGAGCATTAGTAGATGGAGCGGCAGAAGTAAAATGACTCCAGTCACTTATCTCTAAACTTGGGTTAACAATAAGGCAACCTTCCATGATGTGGTGTGATAACTTGAGTGCAAAAGTACTGGCTTCCATCCCAGTTCAACACTCTCGTAGTAAGCACATTGAAATAGACATTCACTTCATTCGAGAATTATATCTCGTTGGTGTCATTAGTATTGACTACATACCATCATCCCTTCAAGTTACAGACTGTCTAACTAAAGCACTTGTGAGTCCACAGTTCATGCAACACAGAGACAAACTCGGCCTGGTCACTACACCCTTTCGTTTGAGGGGGGGATGTTAAAGCATAACAGATATTAATGATGCAACGTATCATAGCTGTAGATAGACGTAAATATGACACATTCGTTATGCATGATTACCTAGCTGTACAATTTGTTAGCCAAGCATTGGCACCCTACACGTGTATGGCTTATATTATTTCTGTGTCCCTCTGTAACAAATGTCAGTTGTACGTACTATAATAAATTAATGCTCTAAGGCTCAGCAATGTAGTTAATCTCTCATTCGTATCTGTGAGCATTTGTTTTCTTGTCTTCTGAGCATTTGTTTTATTGTCACTACAGGCTTCCTATAGGTGCTATCTCAAAACTCAAATGAAGCCTCCCATCAACAACCAAAAGTTGCCTAACCTAAATTCAATGTAATGTTAATATGAATAACTAATATTTTTTTTAAAGAATGATCAAATTTTTATTTATTATCGACAAGGAAACCAGTCGTATGCTATAGTTACTGTTAAGACTTGCAACAAAAGCACATATAGTTTGAGGAAAGCCATCAACAAACAATCTTCCAACTTAAAAAGCTTTTTAATGAGTTCAAAAGATATACCTAATACAACATAACAGAACTTGTTACCATTTTACTAGCAAGTAGGGCTATCAATGATAGAGTTCTGCAGCTAAAATGTTATCCATTGATATCCATGCAACTCTGAAGTTTGGATAATTATAGACCAAGAAAGGTGAATCACAGCCATCCAGAAATGAACTATTTAAGTACCTCACTGTCAACGGTAGAGGCAAGAAGATATTGATCATCTGGAGAGAAGCAAACCATCACATTTCCCCTAGAGCTTGAACCAATGTGGCAAGACCTTATATGCTTTTGTCTCCAGTCCCACAGCTTGACATCATGATCAAATGAAGAAGTAGCGAAAATTGATGGTATGTGGTTTGAAAACTTTACAACATTGATATGCTCTCCGTGCATATCAGTGAACACTTGAATGCACCTCCCATAGTCAATGGCATACAAAGCAACAATCTTTGAGGATCCACTTGCAAGAAGGAGTTCATCTGTGGAGTTAATATGAACAAATGTCAACTGATCAAAGTCATCAAAGGTGGCAGACCCAGTACTTAGATTCGTACCTGTAACTACTGTGGGCATGTTCTCAATATCATATAATTTGAGAGAACCATTATCTGAGCCAGCTATAAGCTTTCAATCCGCAAGGGAAAGGGACTTAATAAGCACATAAAAGAACGCCAAAAATGAACTAACAATAGAAAATATCAGCCAGCTGTATGAAAAGTAAAAGGCAATCTGATCTCTTGAAACTATTTAGATCATAAGCAGGGCTATCGTGCTTAGAGATTTTTTATATACTCAATGCAAGAAAGCATTTTTAAATCAGCCATGTCAAATCTTATCTTGAGTTGTTATGTTCATTTAATCATGTAGATACACTAAAAGAATCAACATGATATACCTAAAAATCATTATCTTTAAACCTTAATCTATTAACCATAATTCATAATAACAACCAAACAAACAAACTCACAGGATCATGTATGTTTAGCTTTTGTATAAGTGTAACTATTAAGTAGTGAAATCCACATATATTGAATAACTTCAACCCTCAATGCCTTTTTTAAAAGCAACACAATATTTTGAATTATGATGACTCTAAAGGTGAAGAAGTTTTCAAACAAAGGCCCTATTTTGCCTTGTTTCTCATGCTAAAGAAAACTGACAACTTTGCAACTTTTCATATATAGACTGTAAAGAAACAGGCCTATTTATAGGCTATGAAAAGACAAAAATACAAGTTCTTTAATATAGGAAATATAACCTAAAATTACTCTACGTTTCAGAACCTAAGAGTCTTTTATTTATTCCATCAGCTTAGAAGTCAAAAAGCCTCATGTTTATTTTATGGATGATTTTGCTTTGACCACATCCAACACGCCCCCTCAAATCAAAACGTCCTCATCCCAAGAAAATCTCTTAGTCTGCTAAAAGATTCATTTGACAATGCCTTTGTAAAAATATCAGTTATTTGCTCCATGGTACGACAATACTTTAACTCTACGGTCTTCTGTTTTACATGGTCCCTGAGAAAATGAAATCGAGTATCAATGTGTTTGCTCCTTCTATGTTGCACAGGATTCTTCGCGAGCTCTATAGCTGATATGTTATCCACGAATATCACTATAGATTCCTTTTGTGGATGATACAATTCCTTCAAAACATTTCTCAGCCATATTGCTTCACTCATAATGAAAGAAACTGCTACATACTCTGCCTCGCATGAAGATAAAGCAACAATTCCTTATTTTTTGGATGTCCAACAAAAAGCTGTAGACACAAAATAGAAGTCATAGCCAGTAGTGCTTTTCCTCTCATCCTGGTCAGCACCCCAATCACTATTTGAATATCCAAGTAACTGTGCATATTCTCCATAAGCATAGAAAAGACCAAGATTGAGTGTACCTTTAATATACCTCAAGATCCTTTTTGCAGCTAGCTAATGAGACTACTTAGGGGTCTCTATGTATTGACTCACAAGCCCAACTCCATAGACAATATCTGGCCTTGTGATTGTCAAGTATCTCAGGCTTCCAACTAGGCTCTTGTAAAGAGTTGGTTCGACAACTTCTTTGTCTCCTTCTTTTGACAACTTCATGCCTATTGATACTGGAGTGTTTTTAGGATTACACCCTGCCATTTTGAATTTTTCTAAGATCTCTTTTATATATTTCTTTTGAGATATAAAAATCCCATCATCTTGTTCTTTTACTTCAATACCCAAGAAATGGGACATCAATCCATTATTTGTCATCTCGAACTCCTTAAACATGGACTGCTTAAACTTGGTAACCATTTTAGCACTACTTCCTGTGCAGAGTAAATAATCAACATAAATGCAAATTATTAGAGATTCTCCCTGATAGTTCTTCTTCAAGTAGACAGTATGCTCATATGGACATCTGGTGAAGTCACTTTGATGAAGAAAACTATCAATACGTGCATTCCATGCCCTAGGTGCTTGCTTTAAGCCGTACAAAGCTTTCTTTAGACGATATACTTTGTTTTCTTCTCCTTCTGACAAGAAACCTTCTGATTATTGTACATATACTTCTTCCTCCAGAATTCAATTGAGAAAAAACTGACTTGACATCAAGTTGGTATATCTTCCAACTGTGATGAGCAGCAAGTGAGATCAACAATCTTACTGTGTCAAGATGCGCAACTAGTTCAAAGACCTCATCATAGTCGATACCATATTTTTGTTTGTAGTCTTTAGCTACTAGTCTTGCCTTGAAACGATCAATTTCACCATTTGCCATGGGCTTGATTTTATACACCCACTTGATACCAATTTCCTTTTAGTTTTGTGGGAGTGTTGTTAACTCCTAGTATGGGTCTCTTCTTCCATCGTCGATCTCTAACAATCTTCTTTTGTGGCTTCTTGGAAGGTGAGAGGCTCATGATCTGCATATAAGCAGAAGAGATTGGTTTCTTCATCTTCTGTTTATGAGTATATCTCCCTAAGGCTTCTCATTCTTATGGGTATGGATGATCTATTTCTTTTACCTCCTATAGAAGGTGGGGATCCTCTTTGGACTGTAAAAGGTGTAGCAGGTTTAGGAGATGGTGGTGCACCTGGTGCTGTGACTTCTGATGAAGGTTCTTCTGATTCCTCTAAACTAGGCTGTACTTTGGGTATCTCTTTATCGCTCCACCTCCACATTTCTTCTTCATTAAACACAACATCTCTACTAACCACTACTTTCTTTGTTAGAGGGCTGTAGAGCTTATACGCCTTCGACTCCTCACTGTATCCTATAAAGATACATCTTTCACCACGATCATCAAGCTTCTTCCTCTTGGCCTCCAGAATTTGAGCATATGTGAGACACCTAAAAATCCATAGGTGTATCACACTATGCTTATAACTGCTTTGCTTCTTGAGGTGTAATATTCTTAACACTTTTCGTTGGGCATCTGTTGAGCAGGTATGTAGAACACGCTACAGCTTTTGCCCAAAACTGCTTTGGCAGTCCTTTCTCCTTCAACATGATTCTTTTCATATTCAAAATAGTGCGATTCTTTCTTTCCACAATCCCGTTTTGTTGTGGTGTAAAAGCTATATTGAGCTGATGCCTAATTCCTTGTTCCCTACAATACTTTTGAAATGCAATTGAGGTGTACTCACCACTACGGTCAGATCAGAGAGTTACAATCTTGTGGCCACTCTCCATTTCGACAAGAGCTTTAAAGTTCTTGAATGTATTTAAAGAAGTAGATTTTTCTTTAAGAAAGTAAACCCAAATCTTTCTACTGAAATCATCGATGAAAATAATAAAATATCTACTACCTCCAAGTGAAATGGGCTCCAATGGACCACAAATGTCAGTGTGAATAAGCTGTAATGATGCCTTTGATCTCTAAGATTTGCCACTAAGAAAAGGAAGTTGTGATTGCTTTCCAAGTATGCATCCTTCACAAATGTGGTTTGGTGGCTTAATTATTGGTAAACCATTTACTATGCAAGCTATAGATAGTAGCTTTAACCCACTGAAATGTAGATGGATAAAATGAAAATGCTACTTCCAAGTATCATTTTGCACAAGTCCTTGGAAGCACTTCTCAATTTTCGTGTTAAGGCGCAGGGGGAGCATATGATTGTTGTTCATTTGAACATGAGCCACAAGCTTTCTACAACCATCTCTCAACGTAAGAAAGTTTCCCTCCGTATGTATTATGTATCCTTTTTCAAACAGTTTCCCAATGCTATTAATGTTACTTTTCATGTTAGGCACATAATAAACATAAGAGATATATACTTTCTTACCATCCTTTTGATAGATCTTGATTTTCCCTTTGCCTTTAATAGGGAGTTTAGAAGAATCTCCCAAACTCACATTTCCATGCACTCCTTCTATGAGTTCTATCAACAAATCTTTCTTCCCACACGTGTGATTGCTCGCATCGCAGTCAAGATGCGAGGCTTCAAGCTGTGCTTCTGCTTCATCATGAGTAAGAAGAAGGATAGTTTCATTACCATCATCATTTGTTGTTTCTGTAATATTGGCTTATTCATCGATTTTGTGCCAACAATCCGAGGTAAAGTACCCAAATTGTTTTTAGATGTAACACTGAATGTTTTTGACGTTTCCTTTTCTAAGTGAGAATTTTCCTCGTCCTTGTCCTCATCCTCTAGAACTTTGTTGCTCCCCTTGACTTTGCCAATTTCGCTGGTGTGTCTTTCGCTTCCTGTTTCTTCCATGACTGGGGTTGGTTTGATTATTTAAAGTCAATTTTAACTCCAGCACTTGTTCCACCATAATGGAGCTAGCATTCTTCTGCATTTGTTACTCATGTACTTAAAGAGAACCCATCAATTCCTCAATCGTCAGTGCATCCAAGTCTTTAGACTCTTCGATGGCTACGACCATATGCTCGAATTTAGGTAACAGTGATCGAAGTACCTTTTCAATAACATGGATGTCATCGATCTTCTCACTGTTTCTCTTTAAGCCATTCATTATCACTAGCAATCGTGAGAAATAATCAGATAACACTTCGCCTTCTTTCATATAAAGGGCCTTAACCTCTTAAATTTTGGAGGTGAATCGATTTCACTTGATCGACTCCCTGGAGGATGGTAATAAGGATCTCCTATGCTTGCTTACTGATTGATGCTTCAGCAACCTTTTCGCAGGTCGAGTCATCTAACCATTAATAAAGTAAGAACAAAGCCTTTTTATCTTTCTTTCTCTGCTCCTTAAGAGTTTTCGTCTCCTCAGTAGTGTATATAGCTTCTTCTTCTGGAGTGGGTTCTATATACCCATCTGTAACAAGCTCCTATAAATCTTGAGACCCAAACAGTGCTTTTATTTGTATCGACCAACTCTTATAATTATCTTTTGATAACTTTGAAATTTACTGTTGGAATAGTGTATTGGCCATTTATGAGAAGAAGAACAAATAATTTGGAAGTGGGTGGGACAATCGAGCTCTGATACCATAGTAATGGTGATTAAGCTTTCAAACAAAGCCCCTGTTTTGCCTTGTTTCTCACACTAAAGAAAACTGACAACTCTGCAACTTTTCATACATAGACTGTAAAGAAACATGCCTATTTATAGGCTATGAAAAGACAAAAGTACAAGGTCTTTAATATAGGAAATATAACCTAAAATTAATATATTTTAGAACCTAAGGGTCCTTTATGTATTCCATCGGCTTAAAAGCCAAAAAGCCTCATGTTTATTTTATGGTCGATTTTGCTTTGACCACTTCCAACAGACTCAACATTATCAAAATTCATCTTTTATTATTAAAGGGATCAATTTCAATGACACTGGATTTAAAAACTAATACATAGTAAATCATCTAAGGAATCACACTATGAATACTGCATGAAAACTAATTCCATGTGCACCACATTTCAACGACACAGTGAAAACATAAATGGCAAAACAGATGCATGCCTATAAATTAGAGTAAACTATCTTTCACATATCCATAACGTAATCACATACCTTGGAAGGATATTTCTTGAGCCAAAAAAGGCCCAATACACTATTCACTACTACAAGACAAGGAATGTAGCCAACTATTTTCTCATTCTTATGGTTAATAGCAACTACGTCACCATCTAAAGTTCCAAACACCATGAGCTAGAGAGAGACGGATGGAATTCAAACTGTTGTGGGTGAAAGCTACTACTTACATTTCATAGATCACTGCCTGAAATAGAAAGTGGATGTAAGAAAGGTTAAGCAGAAGATCCCACTTTGGCAACAAAGAGAACGGACATAGGAATGTTGTGAGTTTCCATAAGGATGTGCATGCCTTTGATTTTTGGTTCTTTGAATTTCTTTCAATTCACATGTATGCAAGATGTTAACAATGCTTAATTTATCTTAACAATGCTTAATTTATGTTTCCTATTATATGGCTATTGGAAAATGCTTCAAAATTATTAGTTAGTTGTTAGTGGGTTTCATGATTTCGTAAATTCTTAGTCAAATAGCATGTTTGTTTTATGTTAAGTAGATAGTGATGTACGTGGGCTATTTACCCACTTCCTAGTTAGTTTACCCAATTTCTAGTTAGTCGCTTGGTTTTAGCTTAGTTGATTTACTTTTGGTCTATTTAATTAATTAAATTGTGAGTTTTATACGAGGGAAAAGACCAGTAATTTGTGCAATGTCTTTAATTACTCCTTTATTTCATTTGTCTTTTTCCTCTGTTCCTAATAAATTGATATCAGAGCTTCATTTTTTTGGGGCTTGTGAGGATTGAGCAACAAAATCTTTTTTTAAAAATTGTGAGTGTTCAACCCTAGCAATGACATTAAATAATTTCTCTATTTCAATTCTTATTTTCAATGGAGAAAATTACCATTTTTGAACTATCAAAATGAAATCATATTTGCAAGATGTTAGCTTATGGGAGGTTATTGAAAGTGAGTTTGAGCCTACACCTCTTCTGTAAAATCCTACCCTTAAACCAAATCAAGAAGAATGATGAAGAAAGGGCAATGAAACCAAAAGCTCTTTCTTATCTCCATTCGGCCATAATGGAAAGAATTTTCACGAGTATAACAGCATCTGAATCTCCTAAAGAAGCATGAGATAAACTAAAAGAAGAATTTGAGGTCAACACTCAAACTAAGATGATGTAAATTTTGAATATCAAAAGGGAACTTGAGATGTCAAAAATGAAGAATTCTGAACGTTCCAAGGAATGTGGAAGCAAACTTATGTCCATTGTCAATCAAATCAAGTTACTTAGTGAAGAGTTTCTTACTCAAAGAGTTGTAAACAAGCTTCTTATGATGCTTCCTAAAAGGTATGAGTCAAAAATTTTATCTTTTGAAGTTAATAAAGATCTATCAAATATAACCTTTACAGAGTTATTAAACGCTCTTCAGGTTATGGACCAAAGAAGAATAATGAGGGATAGAGAAAATGGTGATAAAGTCAAAGAAGCGTAAATGGTCAAGAGTTTCTCTTCAAAGTGTAAAAGTAAAATTCTCCAATATATGAAATGTAAGAAGCCCGACCATGAAGAGAAGGATTGTTGGCACAAAAGAAAACTGCAGTGCTTCAAGTGTAAAAGATTTAGGCATTTACAAAAAGATTGCAGATTTCAAAATGAAGAAGAAACAAACATGGCATAAGTGGCACAAGTTTTTAGAGTTTTTGGTGAGAAATGCAAAAAAGAGAGATGTGCTCCAATATCTGTAAGTTGATGATAATGTGCATAAACAAATCTGGACATGGTGATGAGAAGTATATTACATTGGGAGAGAAGTACTCCATTCATGAAATATTGAAGCAAGGGAGAGTGTTAGCAAATGCTTCAAAATTGTTAGTCCGTTGTTGATGGGTTCCGTGGATTTCATAAATTCTTAGTCAAATAGCATGTTTATTTTATGTTAAGAAGATAGTGATGTACGTAGGTTATTTACCCACTTCTTAGTTATTTACTCACTTCCGAATTAGTTGCTTGGTTTTAGCTTAGTTGGTTTAATTTGGGTCTATTTAAGTAGTTAACTGATGGTTTTATTTAAGGAAAAGGACAAGTAGTTTATGTAGTATCTTTAATTACTCCTCTGTTTCATTTGTCTTTCTTCCTCTACTCCCCAACAATGGCAAGTGCTCAAAGTACTGTGAGAATGTTCTAGCAACCCTCTCCTTGTTGGCATTTCTAATGGGCAAGTCATATAAAACTTTCAGATGAGGCTATGATGCAATGGGGCATTCTCTGTAATGTTTTTCATAACATATTGGAGAAGCATGACACAAAATGTACATTGAAGCAATACCTGCAATATCCTACTTAAAAGCGCTACTGATGTTCCTTCCATCAAACTCTACAATTGCAGATAGCCACCCACCAAATAAAACAAGAGCTGAACATTAAATTATTTTTAAGAAAAAAGGGGATCTGAAAACATGAAGAAGTAAAATAACTTTGAAGAAGTATAAGTCCACAATTTCCAGGAATTAAAAAGGAAGATAAATTGAAAGCAAAAAACCTAAAAATAGTTGTTTAATGTTAAAACCTACATGTCTAAATGAAAATAAGTAGTGAAGGGAAGAAAAGACTAAGAATCTTTGGCAAATTTCTCATCTTCTTAAGTTGGTGACATAGCATTCTTAAGAATCTTTGGCAAATTTCTCATCTTCTTAAGGTGGTGACATAGCATTCTTAATTCTTTTGCTTTGACTCTTTGAGTTGATGCTTTATCTTACTTAGCCTTTTGTAATGTTTTAGGATTTCTTTGTTATTACTGATCAAATCATATCACTTGCAATGTTTTAGTCTTTTTTACTGGAGAAGTTGTTTTGCTTTTGGATTAAAATAATTGCATTTGGAATTCATGAATGTTACCTTTTGGAAGTCCTATTATCATCATAGTTCTATATGAATCACTTTTTATCATCTAATTTCTCTTATTCACTCCGGTATCTCTAATTAATTTCACCTTGGCACAAGTCATTTGTTTCACTTCTGCTCGGTATTAGTACACTTATTTTACAAAACATTCTTAATATATGCCATAACCTCAATGTGATCTACAAAAGTTATTTCTCTTCCAAACTCACTGTATTCGGATTACAGATTCGTTTCACTCACTAACAGTATTCCAAATTGTTCGAGCTTATAATCATTTCCTTTACGCCTTCTCCAGCACAATGTAAGGTGAATGACCCCATATTATTTTCTAACGCCTCATAAACTATTTTACTGATATCACCAGGATATCGATTATTATACCTGAAATCAACTTGCACTATACATCAATCTTATACTCTGATGGGCTCCAAAATATCATTTTTACACTGGTCTCATTATGTAAGAATATTTGCAACACCACTGTATAATCCCTCAATGCTACATTCTTTACCATGAATGATTCTTTCAAATTCTTTCAATGTATTCTCACTAGGACATATAACCTCAATTCTTCCTTGTATACACTCACACAGATTTTTCACTCGAACGTCGGATTCAATTCCCTAGTCAGATCCCTTAGTACTAAAATCCTCGATGTC
>JAOTJB010308606.1:0-14218 GCA_027123815.1 Erythroxylum minutifolium | reverse complement strand
AAAATCATAGATTCCAAACCAATTGCTTACTTTAGTGAGAAGTTTAATGGAAGAGGCCTAAATTACCAAACTTATAATAAGGAATTATTTGCACTATGAGGACTCAACAAATATGGTGGCATTACTTATGACCAAAGGAGTTCATTATTCATTCAGATCATGAGAGCTTGATGTATCAATGTAAACTACACAAAAGGACATGTCAAATGGTTAGAGTTCATTGAAACATTTCCTTTTATGATCAAATGCAAGCAAGGAAAGAAAAATATTATGGCTGATGCAATGTCTATAAAGTATTCGCTATTGACTTTTTTACAAACTAAATTGCTTAGGTTTGAATTCATTAGGAAAATGTATGATAGTGATGCCTATTTTTGACAAGTGTGGCTTGCAAGTTCTAATTATGCATATTTGATTTTTGTAGGAATGATGGATTTTTGTTCTAAAAAGATAAACTTTGTTTGCCTAAATGTTCTATAGGTGAATTGCTTGTTGAGGAGACCTATAGAGGCAGGTTAATAGGGCATTTTTTGTATTAAAAAATTATTTGATATATTAATAGGGCATTTTTCTGTATATGCTAAATGTATAATCTATAAACAACCTAAATCTAAAGTAATGTCTAATGGTTGATATATTCCTTTACCCATGCCTAATCAACCTTGCATTGACATATCTATGCATTTCGTATTGGGTTTATCTAGATTGAGTGCTAAGGATGACATATTTGTTGTTATTGATAGGTTCATTTACATGACAAATTTTATTGCATGTTTCATTTTTGGTGCACTTTGTGTTGTAATTAGGCACTAAATTTTTATTTTCTACCATTGCACATCCTTAAATGGATAGCCAAACTGAGGTAGTGAATTTACATTGTTATTTATGGTTCAAAAGAACTTGAAACCATGGGTGCACATGAAACTTAACTTTAAAGTTAGAGATTAGGTTTGAGTTTATATGCAAAAGGAAATATTTTTGCCATAAGGAAATCGAAATTGCAACTTAAAGGAGATAGACCTTTCCAAGTATTGGAGCAAATCAGTGCCAAAGTCTACAAGCTTGACTTACTTAGTCATTATGGACAAGTTAATGATAATTCCTAATGTTGTTGACTTATCTTTATTTGATGTGGGTGATCCAAGGATGATTCCTTTTCTAGTAGGGAGGAAATGATGGAGACTGCATCAACACTCACCGATCCATTACAAGGAATTGGACATCCTATGACAAGAGCAAGAACTAAGTATATGAAGGACGCTTTGTAAGGTTTAATCATGTACATTCAAGAAAATGTGGCTGTTGTCTAAGATTCTAAGGCAATAACAAGATTAATTACTTCTCTTTAGGCCCATGATGATGGACAAAGCCTAACATATGAAAAAAAATGCTTGGAGCCCAATATGCAAGGATGATCCATATGCTTGTTTTTAATAAAGACTTTTCCTTAAAGGACTTTCATCATTTGATGCCTAAAAAGGCAATATGGTCTATTAAAAACACCATAACATTGATAACATTTGAGTGTTTTTTATTGCGAGAGCTTTTTTGTAGTTATTTATTGAATCCTTGAGACATATTAATGGGCAACAGAAACTTAACCCAAAGCATACAAAATGGGTTTCTTTCTTACAATTGTTCACTTTCTCTTTAAAATACAAGGATGCAAGATATAACATGATTGCAGATGCACTTTCCTAATGATATTCTATGCTTGCTATTTTGAACTTAAGGCTTTTAGGATTTGAAACTTTGAAAAGAATTTTATGGGAAAGATATAGATTTTTCATCCCAATATGAAGAGTATAAGAAAAGATCAGTAGACAACGTTGTTCTTTAAGATGGCTTTCTATTTCAAGGCCACAAATTGTTTGCTCCCAAGTGTTTCGTTCATTAGTTGACGGTTAGGGAAGCACACAAAGGAGGATTGGCAGGTCATTTTGTCATTCACAAGACTTTTGAAGTGCTTTAATAGCACTTCTATTGACCTCACATGCAAGCTGATGTTCAAGCTCACGTTAATCAATATGGGTCGTGCCAACAAGCTAAGATCATATTTCATCAATCTTTATATATGCCTCTTTCCATATCTTTAAGATTGTATTAAGATGTATGGACTTCATCATAGGGCTACCTCCCACACAACAAGGAAAAGATGCAATCATGGTAGTATTAGATCAATTCTCCAAGATGACTCATTTTATTCCTTGTTATAAGATGGATAATGCTTCACTTATAGCTTATGTGTATTCAAGCAGATGGTTCATCTTCATGGGGTGCCTAAGTCCATTACATTAGACTGAGACTCAATGTTCTTAAGTCACTTTTAGCATTCCATATGGAGATTGCTAGGAAAAAAATTCTTGTTTAGTACATTGCCTCATCTACCAACCAATAACCAAATTGAAGTTACAAATAGAACTTTGGGTGCTTTGTTGCGTGGGTTGGTGAGTAAAGACTGTGACCTCAAACTTGCACATGTGGAGCTCTCCTATAATAGTCACCTTCATATGTAATAGGGAAGTCACCATTTGGAGTGGTGTATGAAGTTACTCTATACATTCTCATTAATTTTCTGTCTCTCTAAAGGGATGAATTGTTGAACATTAATGCTAAGAAATGTTTTGAAAAATGAAAAAGCTATATAACTAGATTCGAGCTAGAATAGAGAAGGCAAACAAGTAATACAAAGCAAGAGTAAATAAGTTCTGTAAATGAACATCGTTTGAGCCAAATGATCTTGTTTGACTCCATCTTTGAAAGAAACATTTTCCAAAATAAAAGGATAAACAAATTGATGCCTATAGATGATGGTCCATTCAAAGTGGTATTGGAGAAAGTGCCTACAAGCTAAACTTGCCTAGAGATTATGGAGTTTTGGCTACATTTAACATTTTTGACCTTTCTCCCTATCGATAACAAGCTTAAAGAATTAAGGAAAACTTCTTTTAAAGAAGAGGATAATAATGTGAGAGCATTCAAGAGTGGTCTAGTACATGGAGATAATTATGAGGCACTGAAACTTGGATTTCATGGGTAGAAAAAGAAGTTAGTTGGGTTTGGACTAAATATAGGCTACACGCTTGTTATGGCTAAATTTTAGGAAGTTTTATTTGTTATTTTTTTTGTTTTATTGTTATAATTTTAGGAAAGATAATAATTAAGAAAAGGGCTGGAAAGTAATTTTGCTTGTCACTCAAGTATTATTCTTTATTTCCTAGTCAAATTAAGCAGATTTGTTTTCTTTGCTTCCTAGTCAAATTAAGCATATTTGTTTTCTTTGTTTCCTAGTCAAATTAGGCAGATTTGTTAGCATATTTTTAGTTGGTTTTAGTTTCCTTTTCCTATTCAAAAATAAGAAATCTTAAGACCTTTATAATAAGGAGCATTGATGTGTATGTTTTAGTTTATTTCCTTACGAGTTTAGGAATGACCCTTAGGTTAATCGTTTTGGTGCTAAAGCTTTAAAATGGCTGAACTCAAGTTCTTTTATATCTTTCTTCTCTTTCATTCAACTCTTATAACAAAATTTGATTAAGTTTAAGTATAAGCAGACAAAAACAAGTTCAAATTTATTTTCTTGAGAAACCAAATGCATCATTGAAGGACATCAGGACCATCTATTAAAGAAACGCTAGGGTTTAAGCATTGATCCTAATATGAATGAAATTACCATGCCTAATGGTACAAGAATATAACTTTTAAACTAATGATGTTCATCTTTTCTTTAAACTCGACCTAGTGGAATAGTGAACACTTCTTTAAACTCTACCTATTAGAATAGTGGAACGATGTCATGATCATAAGAAAATTAAGCATACCATTAAAGGGTAAGTTAACTCAACACCAATAAGACATGAGAATCTCCAAAGTGGGGATTTAGTCTTGTAAAAATTAAAATTCTTAGGGAAATTTTTTTTAAGGGAAGCTATCACCACGCTGGTCAGGGATATATTGCATAAAAGATGTTATTAGGTTTAGAAGTTACAAATTTAAATGGCTAAACAAACCAATGGTGCCTCCTAGTTGGAACAAAGCTCATCTTAGCAGTGTTACAATTAGAATAAGTTCCAAAAATTTGTATGTATAAAACACATAAATCATTAAAGAATCCTTTATTTTTTTCATTAAAGTGAAATCAAGACATGGAAAGAAAAATTTGTGGGCTTAGAGCTTAGATCCTAGAGAGTCATCTCAACTACCTTTCTCAGAAAGAATTTTTTTCTTATTAAAGTTAAATCTAGACTTGAAAGAAAAACTTTTAGGCTTAGATCGTAGATCCTGAAGAGTCATCTGAACTAACTATCTAAAAAATATAAACCTAAAAGCCTAAAATCCTCAGGAACCTGGTCCAAAAATAAAAAATTTCAAGCTTAAAAGCGTTAGGTCTAGGAGCATTCATCTTAGCTCACTAACTTAAAAAGACAAACTTGCATACCTAAAACTTTAGGTCCAAAAGAAATTATAAGCAAGCTTTGTTAGAAATTTTGACAATTTTACCAAGGAGACAAAGTTAGACTCCTTAGACCATCAAAGTTCAGGTTAGAAACATTTTAAATTTATTAAGGAAAAGAGGAGATAAACTTCAAAGTCTTGTAATCATTAAGTTCAAACTTCCTGAAATTTTATCGAGGCAAAAGAAGTTAGACTCTATATATGTTAGATTCTGATTCTATGTGATCATTAGGTTCAAATTCTTAAAAATTTTTCAAATAGCTAAAACTTTACAACGTTGTAACCATTAGGTTTAAAATAGTCAAATTTTAAGTAAGAAAGAAGGAGCTAAACTACACATTGTTGAGATTGTTAGGTAATTCCCAAATCTTTTTAAGGAGCTAGAATCCACATTCTTGTAATTGTTAGATTGACAATTCCTAAAATCTATTAAATGAAAAAGAAGTTAAACTCCTTAGCCTTACGATTGTCAGGCTTAAATTCTCAAAATTTTGTTAAGGTATTGTAGCTAGAATCTATAAGCCTATATATTTAGCTTAAAAGTGATTGAGGTATTGTTGTTAGAACACTGAGCCTAACCTAGCCTAACATAGCCTTAAGTCAATGGGTTAAGCTTGACCTAATTAGGCTTTTGAATGGACTCAAACTTTGAAGGTTGGGCTAGCGTAACATGACTAACTTGAATTGTTTGAACTAGTTTATAGATAATGAAATCTTTTTGGCATAACTTACCAAGATGATGTCGTTTTGGTCAATAGGTTTAAGAACCTACCAACCAAAATAATGTAGGTTTAGTAAGTTATGTTAAAATTTTGGCCATAAATCAATCAAAATTTGGATGTTTGACTTGAACTTTTTTCTATCCCTAATTAGAGGTAGATTCAAACACCTTTTACATTTTTTTTCAAAAATTGATTACGGCATTGGAGCTAGACTCCATGGGTCTACCACATTCATTTTGTTCAAAATTTTATTAAACCGTGAGAGCTACACTCCATATACTTGCAATATTCTTTGATTAAACAATTGAATAAAGAATCTATAAGTATATCACATTTTTATTCAAAAATTAATATGGGCATTAGAGTGACTCTACATGTATATCATATTATTTTCTTTCAAAAATTCTTGAGCAATTAGAGCTAGACTCCAAAACCTTGTCACATTAATTTTCTTTCAAAATTGATTAAGGGATCAAAGCTATACTCTATAGATAAGAAATTTGAATATACTTGATAAGAGTTTATGATTAATAAAAGCATATTTGCAAAAAATTGATAGAAATGAGACTTTATAAACTAAAATATAAATAGGTTAAGCACACCTAAGTATTCCTACATCTACATCTTACAAATAACGGGGATTAAAAAATAAGGAAAAAAGAAACTAAGTGCATAGATGGAGATAGGTGCATTAGTGGAGGAATTCGGATTCGTATTGCAATCCACCACTAGTAAGGATAGTAAGCTTAACTTCCCTATTAAACAAAAAAAGGAAACTCATTAGACTCAATTTGATATACTTTTCACCTCATATCAGATGAAGCACAAATCATGGATTCAAGATCTAAGGATTGTTCTTTATGTATCAATGTTGAATTAATGAATTAAGAAGGTATTTTCACCATAGCCACAAAATTAGAAATAGATTATGGGGACAAGGAATGAGGTTTGATCTTCACACAAATCCTTGAATGAAAATCAAGTCTTTAAAGAACACTAGAAAGGATTTGTCTAAAAGAATGTAAAGAACACTCAATATGTATATTGAATCTAGAAATCAATCAAATATGATTACAAATGACTTTAGAGTGTTTATATTCTAAAAATTAATCCCTAGGTCGGATCCCCAAAGATATGATGTGGATTTTGGCCCAAATAATAAAATCCTAAGAAACATGCTTAAATGGGATGTTTAAGCACAAAACACACCGAACAACTCAATGGGCTTATCACTGGAACACACTTAGCTAAGTCCTAAGTAACTTAATTAAGATGTCCAATGCATAATCTAAGTTGACCTAAACAAATTACACCAAATGGATCAAAGATGCTCAAAATAGCCTAATTGTAACAAAAATGTTGTTTCTGGATCCATAACATAGTTAGCCTTATTCAATAAGTTTAACACATTGCTCCAGACCTTAAATCATAGTTATAAACTTAGATGACATGTTTCTAAGTGTTTTAGCTTCTTCTCTTGCATAAAGATCGACCATCAGATTGTTGAGAGCCTTTTTAGCATGTCTAGCCTACAATCATGTCATTGATCCTTTAAGATTTTCCAACGAATTTGTTGCCTTAGTAACATTTTTTGAGCTTGTTTAAGTGTTTCTCCTTGCTTTATAGGCTCTCCAACATGTCCCATTTCTTCTGCCTTTATCGAAAACACTTGGGATTCTTGATCTCCATCACAATTTGAGTTGGTTGTTTACTAAATATGTGAGTAATATCAATTTCTATAAAAGAAAAGTCTAGGTACTTCTTTCGTGCAATCTTCTTTTATGTCCTGAAGCCTATCATTGTTGCACTACTAAGCTTATGTTAGTTCAAAACTTTTAAGGACTTCAAACTACTATAATGATAGATGAGGTTAAACTTGAATTTGACTTTTTGTAACTTCCTTATTGTTCCTAAAGCTTAGTCCTTTTCTCTAACAAGCTTTTGTTCTTGCTCTTTGGTGTTTCCCCTCCCTCTCAAGCTCATTGGAGCTCTTGAATAGTTGTTTGTTCTTCAATAACCTCCTCCTTATTAAATGACTCAAGATTACAACAAAATTTGACGGTTATGTTTGGTTGTGTTCTTACCCTCTTCTTTTTCTTAAAATCTTTTATATCTCCTCAGTGATTCTTTCATAGCCTATGACAACGGAGATGATAGTTTGAAGAAAAATATATATTTAAAATAAAAATGAGACAAAAATGATAAATAAACTTACCTTTTTTATGTCTTTTAGAAAACATGCGAATGTGATCGAATAGGCATTCCCTTTATACTTTTCTTATCCCTAAGTAGGGCCATCATACATGCAAACTCAGACCCAATTTTAACCTTACAAATGATGATACCAGTCTTCTTCATATTTTAAGGAAGAAGCATTCTTGGCCATTGTAGGCTTATTTCGAATTAGTAGGGTGACCTCATTCTCCACTAGATGAGAAGAGAAAGAGGTAATGAACAAGAAACGAAAGGAGAGAGGGTTAGATATAGCAAGGTTGGTTAGCTCAATGATAGTGACCTCAATATTATGGGTTATCCTTTTCTTCTTCCTCTATCTGAAAGATGACATTGGCAGGCCTCTCTCCTTTATCACCTTAACATTTATTAGCATTTTTTCACTATAGTTAAAAATATTATAAGGGTGGTAGTACAATATCTGAAAGCATTAGGCAACAAAGAATAAAGAAAATAAACTTTAAGAAATGATCTTCTTTAGAAGATAACCCTAAATTAATTAAGCTTTATTTACATCAGTCTTATTCAAGGTGGAAAAACGATGCTTATATCTATAAGTTTATAGGATAGAACATTAGGCATGCATTATCCATATCCCATATGGGAAACCTTTTATCTAAACACCTTCACACAAGCCAAAAGGGCCACAAGCCTATTAGGTTTAAAAAGAAAACAAACTTCTCCTTCCAAAAGTGTAGTCCATTTGGAACTACTTGGCAAACCTAAGTTGTATTACCCACTCTACCTTACCATAGGCATACAATGATACATAAACAATTTAAGGTTGGTGGCACCTCAGTAATATGGTAGGCCTATGAACCTAGTTAATAAGCTCGAAGCATGTTGATGTAATTAGCCAAGACTTAAGCCTGTCATGTTCAATATCTTCTTAAAAGTGGGATGGAGAAGGAGTTAAAGTGACACTTGAAGGTTTCATAATAAAACCTAACGTCTTTGGGCCTAAAATGACATACATGCTTTTCATCATTAGGGAACTTGAGTGAGATCTCCATAGGGATGTACAAATTCTCCCTTAACTTCTTGAATTTAGTGTTATGTAACTTATTATGATGTAGTCATTTTTTTATCACATTTATACATGAAAGATAAATATGAGTTTTAGAGAATAAAGATAAAGCCTTTTTTCAAACATGAATAAACCAAGCTTATATGACACTAAAAAAGTAGGGACACAAAGAAAATTTTTATAAACTTGAGTACTATAGGGTTATAGATCCTGCAGTTTGAGGCTACTAAACCTACTTCACCATAGCTACCTAAGCTAGAACTATTAAAGCTACTAATTTTACTCCCTAAACAACTCCTATCATCATTTCTACTTTCCATATCATAGAAAATAAAAAACATATATGGACTTACCTCCTAGAAAAAGTTAGGCCAAACCTTAATATTGAAATTCTTTCAAGAAGACAAGCTACAAGTCCAAGGTAGACGTTTCTTACTCTAGTGACTTTTTAAAGATGGAGAAAATGAGCCACAACTTACACTCTATGTCCATTATATGGAGGGATAGATATTTGGCATTGCCCAAGTTAACGACTCAAACTGAATTATGTTTTACCTTCCTTTAGGTGGCAAAAATGTCTTTGTTATAGTTATATTCCATTGGAAATATTTTTGGAGAATATTTCTAATAAAGCTTCTAATGGATGATTCTTATCAAATTCTTGACCTACCTTATACAGGTTTATAAAAGGAATCTCAGAGATGTATTGTTGATGAGGATTGGAACTAGACTATCATAAGTATGTATGTCAGATGAAGGTTTAAGATGATTTTATTAAATATTTTTGTTAAGTTATCTACTTACCATATAGGTCTGCATATGAAAATCCATAGCAAAGTTGGTGAGTATGACCATCAATTTGTCAAAAGAGAATTTGTTTAAGATGACCTTATATTGCATGTTCACTTTATCTCACCTTTGTGTTCAACAGTTTTGTTAGGAATCTTTTCCTTTTGAGTGATCTTGCATAGTGCTTAACCTGCTCTTTACAGTCCTACAATGCAAATTTTTTAGCAATTAACAAGTGACTATAGAATGGTCTAAAGGACCTTTTGATTAAGTAACCATCCCTACAGACATGAGCATTAAAAGTTTCATTCTCGATTAAAACATAGGGAAAAATGATACATCCCTTATGAATGTATGGATATGTCTTGAATTGATTTAATAATGCCCCCTAATCTTTATTATACCTCGTGCTTTGGACCCACATCAGATGTTTAGCTTTCTAAAAAAGGTGAGTCCAACTATCATAAAATTCAATCATACAAAGAGGTAGAATTCTAATCATAAATCAGCTAAGCTACCTAGTAGAGGTTGGATTCAACTCTATTAAAGAGAGTTAGAGTCCAAATACATATAAAAAGAAAGATTACTTATAAGAGGGAGAAACTCCATTGTAACTTCATATAATCATGTTCATTAAGCACAATTAGTGATCTTCTCACATACTTAGCACCCTTGATGGGGATTAAGATACTAACCAAATGGCTCAAGATGATGTTAGCAAATTTTCCTAAGACCTATTGCAAGGAATTGGAGGTCCAATGACTATAGCAACAACAAAACTAATGAAAGAAGCTTTGCAAGGATTAATCATAGAGATGCAAGAAAAGGAGGCTGTTCTTGATGGTGCTAAGGCATTACCAAGATTAATTACTTATCTTCATGTACAAGATGTTGGATAAAACTTAGTACATGGCAAACAAAGCTTGGAATCTAAGATACAAGGTTGATAATCATGCATGGGTTTGAAAGAAGCCCAATCTGCATAAATAAGATGCAATAAGCAAGTGGGGTGTTTATGTTGATTTAATTAAGCCCAAATTTACCTTTTATGTGAATAAGTCCTTATTAAGACTTGTTCCTTAATAATTTTGGCCATATCTGATTGTTTCCTCAATTTTGGAGGTATCCACATTTAAGGCTGATTTGTGTCATAAAATTAGTGATTTTCTTTCTTATTTAGGTCTTTCCTACTTACGTATGAACTAGAAATAGGTAAGAAATAGTGAAGCCAAGTTTGAAGAGTTGGAGAATTTAAGAAAAATTGGATTTGGTTCTTCTAGAACCCCATTAACCAATTTTGACGATTATTGTGGGCATAGATTTGAATTTCTAGATTTTGAAGAGAGCTTAGACCATGAAGATTTCCTTGAGTGGTTGAGGAAAATTGAAAGGATCTTCAAGCATAAAGGATTTGATGATAAGAAGTTTAAGGTTGTCATTCTTAAACTTACTAAGTTTGCAAGTGTTTGGTACGAGAATCTAAAGGCTAGACCCAAAAGAGAGGATAAGGAAAAATAGGCTAATGAGAAATACTTAAGAAACATATAAGGCGAAAAGTTTCTTCACCAAGAATATGAGGTAGTGTATAGATCTCACTAGGCTAAAAAAATAGATAAGCTTGCATCATCACTCGTCAATCCATTACAAAGCATTGGAGGTCCTATGACACTAGAAAGTACTAAGCATATGAAGGAGGCTTGGCAAGGGTTGATCATGGACATTCAATACAATTTGGCTATTGTCAAAGATCATAAGCCAATAATAAGATTAATAACTTATAGGCTTTGCAGGGGATGATCATGGACATTTAAGACAATATAGCTATTATGAAAGATTATAAGTAATACCAAGATTAATTACCTATCTTTAGGCCTAAGATGATGAATAAAGCCTAACGATTAAAAAAAATGCTTGGAGCCCAATATGCAAGGATGACCAACATACTTGTTCTTAGTGAAGCCTAAAATGCAAATTTATCTTTTGAAAAGGCTACAAATGTAGGAATAGACGGAAATTTCGTGTTTTGAGTCTCTTTCATTTAGTATTATTAGTTGTCAAGTTATTTTTGGAAGGATTTCAAATTTAAGGTTGATTTGTATCCATTGGTTAATGGAATCCTTAGTAGTCAAGTCTTTCCTACTTTGTTACGTTTAGGAGTAATCAAGAAGACATTTCCTATTTAATGAGGCAATCTGGTGCATTATAAACATCATCTTATTAAAAAAATTTGAGTGTTTCCTATTTGTGAGAGCTTTCATCAATTTTTTAGTCAATAATAAAATATGTTATCTTTAAGGTAACTTGTAGTGATCAACTTATAACTTTGGTTTTAATTAACAAGTTTGGTTGGGGTCAAGTTTTTTACTTGATTCAAGAAAGATCTAGGGTTTTTCTTCCTTATTGATTTTGTGTCTTAGGTGTTCCTTTACCTAGTTTCATATTATTTAGTGTCAAAGCCAAATTCCTTGAATCAGGTTACATATATCCTTGTGTTATTTTTTCTTGTTCAATCTTAATTGCATATGTTTTCTGATTCTTGTGTATTTGATTTTTCAATATATTGTTCCTTTTGCACTTCTTTTTCCTTTATCCAAAATTACATTAGAGTTGTTATATTCATTTATATTCCTTTAGTTTAATTCATATTTATTATATAAAACAAATTTTTATCTTCAATTGTTGCATAAATCTGTTTGAATCAAAAGTTGCAAGATTTTACTTATCTTCAATTGTTGCACATATTTTTTTTGTTAATTTTTCAATTTGGTTCTAACGTTCAATTATCATTCTTAAATTATTTCCTTTTATGTTCTTTCCTTCTATAATCTTTTTATGATATAATTCTTCTTTTTATTTTTGTTATTTTCTTTTTTATCTTTTTTCCTTTTTTAATCGTTTTTACTTTAATTTTTCTTTCTTTGTTCAACTTTATTTTCTTTTATTTTCTTTCCTTCTGCAATCATTTTCTAATTTAATTTTACTTTCCTTAATATTGCTTAATACACTTTTCTTTCTTTCTTTTTATGGACTTTCAAAATTACCTAATTCGTTGAGTTATGCTTTTCTTATCTCCTTACTCAAATTTTCTTTTTCTTATTTTCTGTCTTACCCCTTTTTTTGTTGACCTAGAATTCAAGATAATTAAGTTTAAATTGTTGTATATTTTCTTATTGATATCATTTATTAGGTTTTTGTTAAAGGGCTTGTTAGAGAAAGTTGAGTGGAAAAGGCAAGAGTAGAGAGTCCAACATTGAGAAAAGCCAAAATTGAGTAAAAACACGAGTGAATAATAGTTAAAGTATAAACATGAAAAGAAGTGAGAGAGGACTCGATCTATTTTATTACTAATTCTTTCTTTACATGTTTAATCATGAGTAATAGTGGAGAAAATGTTGAATTAACCTCAAGTTGTTCATGAAAGCCATCCGACATCAATTCAAGGCTGTCAATATGAGATTCAATAATTTGGAGACATCAAATAGATCAAACTATTATATAAATCAGCCACTTATTATGGAGAAAGAAGAGGAAGCCAATTTTGAAGTAATTGGCTTCATGAGGGGAAGAGGGAATGTCTAAAGGAAAGATAATAATTTAGGTAGTATTAAGATGAAAATTCCTTCTTTTAACGACAAAAATGATCTAATGTTATACTTGGAGTGGGAAAGAAAAGTAAAACGTTTGTTTGATTATAACAATTCCTCTAAGGAGAAGAAAGTCAAATTGACGTTAGTTGAATTCACATAATATACTAGCATTTGGTGGGATTAAATGGTGTTTATTAGGCATAGGAAAGAAGAGAGAACAATTCGAGCATGGGAAGAGATGAAGGTGGTCATGCATAAAAGGTTCGTACCCTACACTCATATAAAGATTTATGTAAATTACAAAGTTTGACTCAAGGTTCAAAAGTGTCAAGGAATACAATAAGATATGGATGTAGCCATAATTAGGCCTAATGTTGAAGAGGACCAAGAAGCTACTATAGCTAGATTCATTAATGGTTTTAATAAGGAGACTGCAGATGTAGTGGATTTGCACCATTATGTAGAGATAGAGGATTTTTTGAATAAGGCCATTAAGCAGGAAAGGGAATTAAAGTCTAGGGAAACTTTTGAATCTAGTTTGATTTCTAACTCTTTATAGAGGTCCAACTAGAAGGATAGCAAGCCTGCCACAAAACCAAAAGATGTTGGAAAAGTCAAAGATTTGATTTCTTCTCTGAAGGTAAAACTGAAATTAAACCCTTTAAACCACATGATTTTAAGAGTTTCAGGTGTTAATGAATTTGGCATGTTACCTGTCATTGTCCAAATAAAAGGACTATGGTTATTTTGGACAATGTTAAAGTAGAGTGCCTTAACTCAATTGATGATTACATGTCATCACTAGAAGATTATAGTGATGTCAATGTTAAAGGACCGAGTGGATAATTATTGATAACTAGGTGAACTTTTAACATTCAGCCTAAAGATGAAAGTGATAAGGCCCAACATAACCATATCTTTCATACTTAGAACCGTGTAAACAGCAAGGTATATAGTGCGATCATTGACAGTGGGAGATGCACTAATTTTGCTCACTTTATTTATCAATAAACAAAAGTTGACAACTTTGAAGCATCCAAAACCATACAAGTTGCAATGGTTGAATAAGTGTGGTGAAGTTAAGGTGCAAAATAGGTTCTAGTGATGTTTTCTAATGGGAGTTACAATGACAATGTTCTATATGATGTAGCATCAATGCATGCTAGTCACCTTCTTTTGGGGTGTCCATGGAAGTTTGATAGAAAATTTTAATATGATGGGTATAAAAACAATTACTCCTCTGTCATGAACAATTGACATGTAATCTTAACACCTTTCCAACTTTGGGAAGCATATGAAAATCATATTACGATAGCAAGAAAATATAAATTTAGAGAAAAGCAAGTGAGTGCTTAAGAAAAAAGTGAGACAACAATAACAACACTCAGCAAAAATCTCGCTGAGAC
>JAOTJB010308588.1:0-16490 GCA_027123815.1 Erythroxylum minutifolium | reverse complement strand
TACACACTTAAGTGAGAGGATAATTGCTTTAAAAGAGTTCTAGGGGGAGGCGATAGTTTAGTTCTATAGTTTAAGGCATTTAGATTACTTTTTAATTTATGTTCCGTTCTTTAATTTTTATTTCAGAAACGTGCTTTTGCATGAATACAAGATTCACGAGAGGTTCGAGTTGTGCAGCAGAGATGTTAGATTTCGATATCAACCAACTAGAACGAACCCTTAGGAAAGATCGGAAAGAAGAAGATGAAGAGATTGGAAAATCAACAATGGCCGAGGAATTCCAACAGAACATGGACCATGCAGTGAACCGAGGACAGAAACAGAGGACCCTGATAGACTTCATGAGGCTGGGGATCAACGCTGCAAACCAAGGAGTGGAAAGGTCACATGTTCAAGTGGCTTCGTTCGAGATTAAGCCGGCCCTCCTTAATATGCTTCAACAGAACATGCAATTCTATAGATTGGCGAGTGAGGATCCCAACACGTACATTGTGAATTTCCTCAAGATTTGTGATGCTTTTTGGTATCATCAAATGACGGAGGATGCTGTTAGAATTAGGTTGTTTCCCTTTACTCTTAGAGACAGGGCGAAGGCCTGGCATCATTCACTGAGCCCAACCAACATCACGACATACGATCAGCTTGTGCGTGCCTTTTTGGACAAGTATTTCCCGTTGACCAAAACCACCAAAATAATTAAAGAAATCACTAATTTCCAATAAGGTGATGGGGAATCAATCTACGAAGCGTGGGAAAGATATAAGGATCTGCAAAAGAAGTGCTCATACCATAATCTATGGATCTTAAGCCTATAATTAAATGTTGGGCTTACACTAATTAATTGTTAATTATAAGCCTAAAGGAACATTTAATATTGGGTTGATTTTGGTTTGATTAATTAGATTAATTAAATTAAAAATTAAAAAAATGAGTAAACTTATCGTTAAAATGAGTTTAATGTTGGGTTTTAAAAGAGAGAAAAAGTACACCTCTCTTTTGGAATTCTAAAAAGAACGTCCAAGTGCTGTAGTAAATGGGATGCATGTCTTTTAGAAATATTTGCTAAAATAAACATGTATTGCTTTTTCTCTCCACTCTCTCCTAAAAGAATTTGGTAATGTTCTTTATTAAATGGTTTTAATGGCTAGTTTTTAAAGCACCTTACATGAAAACGTTATGATAAGAGATAATGTCCAAGTGTTGGACATGTAAGGACATAATTCATTTAATTTGGATTCTAAATGAAAGTGTGCGTAAATTTTGGGTCTCAACAAGCTTTCAAACCATCAGCTATAGAGAGAAAAAAAAAAGAATGTCTCATTTTTTTTCTTCTTTTCAACTAGTGAATATAACAAAGGTTTGCTATTTATTTTTCTTCTCCTTTCCCACCAAAGGATCTTATTAACCAAGTTGTCTAAGCAGAACGAGTGGTAGATCATATTGGTTAAGGACACAGCAGTAAGGAGTCAAAACTGTAGCGAGGAATAGGTAAAATTCTGATCTTGTTCTTATTTTATTTATTTTCCATATGTCGTATCATGTATGGATTAAAAGCATGTTGATTTGGTGTCTACACTTCCGCTATATTTTGATTTCGAAAAAAGTTTTTGAAATATACCGTTTAGCCAAACCAAGCATATTTTTGTTTCTGATCCAACATAGGGCTGCCAAGGTATTTAAAGAACATGAAGAGCAGAAGAGAAAGAGCTTTTGCATCAGCCACAATCTCAAATATAAGGTTTCCCATTATTACTACCTCTTTCATCCATTCTCAGTTTATTTCTGATTTTATTTCATTCTTTACGATTGTATAGAATATAAGATAGCCATAGTTGATAGATTCATTAAATGTTGAGGATTTGTCTAAACTCACCTTTGGGATACTTTATCTTTGATATCAATGAAATTTGATTGATTGCATTTTTATTGAATTTTTTGTAATTTCAATTCTGCACTTGCATAATTCGGTAAGAAATTGAGAGGGTGAAGCGAGTGAAAATCATTAAATTAGGCTAACGAGAGTTAAGTAATTTAATAGATCAAGAATTGAATCAAACCGATAAATTTGTGAAACGAGAAATCTTAAATAGGTTTTCGGTAGTTTATTGGACAATTTCATATCTAATTTAGGTTTTGTATAAATTGTGAATCTAGAGGTTGCAATTCCTATAATCTAATCAGGGTTAATGATTATAACTCGAGAGAGACTAATCAACCCTAGGATCGTTTAGACTTGGTAATTTAATAAATTCATAATCAATTTGGTTTTCATTAAAGTCAGATAAAAATTTCCTTTCTCCCAGTTAGTAGTTTTTAGGCTGTTTTGTGATTGGGTGTTGCATCTGCTATCTTGTTATTATTTTCAAATTTGATTATTGGAGTTAATTGCGTGATTAAAATAATTTCTTATTTAGTTTGGTTTATTTTGATATATTACAAATTGTTTTCAGCCTTAGATTTTATAATTATATTAACCCTCCTCGTGGAATCAACACCTTAGGTACTATGTGAATGACCCATATGCTTGCGGAATATTGAGGTTAATTATTAAAGCTTTTTCATATCGAAAACCTGCGATCAAATTTTTATAACCATTGCCAGGGCGGCGATTAGTTTATTTCTATAGTTTAAGGCGTTTAGTTAGTTTTCAATCTTTTGTTTTTTATTTCTTTTCTATTTTTGAAATCGTTCTCTTGCATGAACACAAGGGTCACGAGAGGTTCAAGTCACGCAGCTGAAACTAGAAATTTAGAAATCACTCGACTAGAATGGACCATTAAGAAAGCTCGACTTGAAGAAGAAGAGTAAATCATAAAGTCAACAATGGCCAAAGAATTTTTGCAGAAAATAGACCATAGAGTGAATCAAGGATGTCAACAACAGACCCTGATGGACTTCATAATGATAGGGCTCAATGCAGCTAACCAAGGAGTAGCTAGGCCACCAGTTCAAGCAGCTTCCTTCGAGATTAAACCAACCCTTTTAAATTCGCTTCAGCAGAATTTGCAATTTTATGGATTGGCAAACGAAGATCCAAATGAACACATAGTGAAATTCCTTGAAATCTATACTTTTCAGTATCATCAGATGTGGAAAGATGCAATCAGAATTCGGTTGTTCCCCTTTACCCTTAGACACAAAGCAAAGGCATGGTATCATTCTCTGAACCTAGCCAATGTCATGACATGGGATCAGCTAGTTCGTGCCTTCTTAGATAAGTATTTCCGTCTGACCAAGACCGTGAAGATCATCAAGGAAATTACTAATTTCCAGAAAGGTGATATGGAATCGATCTACAAAGTATGGGAGAGATTCGAGGATTTGCAATAGAAGTGCCCACACCACAACCTACCTAAGGAATTCCTGTTGCAAACATTCTATAATAGAGTAAACCTACCAATGAGAGGCACAATTGATGCAGCTTCAGGAGGATCACTAATGAGGAAGACTGTTGATGAAGTAGAAGAGCTGATAGAGGAGATGGCGAGCAATAGCTATCTTTCGACGAATGAGCGGAGTAGACAAACTACTTCATTTCGAGAGCAAAAAGGAATTGTGGATGTCGATCAAATGATGAAAATGTAAGTGAAAATTAAGAACTCGACGTGACAGCTCAACAACATGAAAGCTTTGTCCTCAACCCAGGTGAAAGCCATATAACTAAAGTGTGAGCTCTATGGATAGATGGATCACGATATCGTGGACTATTACTTGATGAAGGAAGACAATTCAAAGCGAGTAAATTGTATGGGGGCGCAATATCGACGAGGAAGCGGCAACAATCCCTACTCTAATGCTTATAGCCCAGGGTGGAAGAATCACCCTAACTTCTCTTAGACAAATAATATTAGAGGACAGTTTAGATCATAAGGACAATCGGGCTTCCAACAAGATAAACTAAGCTCAATGGAATCTAAGTTGGACAAGATTTTGGATAAAATTAGAGGCATGAAGGACGCACATCGAAGGCTCGAAAGCAAATTTGAACAAGTAACAAAGAACTATGCCTTATCAATATATAATCTGGAAGTCCAAGTAGGTCAACTAGTGGAGGTAATGTCCACTCAGAATACAAGAACCTTTCCAAGCAACACCAAGTCTAACCCGAAAGAGAGGATCATGGCTATCATTCAAACAGTAGAAGGAACCTCAACACATAAAGGATGACATAGATGAAGGAGAAAGATAGGCAATTATGGACTTCCTTCAAAGTGAGTTCAAAATTGAGCCAATTATAGAACCTCGATCTTAATTCCTATACCCTATTCTAGCTCTACGGAAGTCACTGTCAAGTAGGACAACAAAGAATTCTAAGGAGGTTGAATCAAACAGGGTTGAGAAAATTACAGAACAACTGCAAACGAGGTTCACCCTAAAGGAATATGTCCAAAAGAAGGTTAAAGAGTACATAGAAGAAGAAAACCCTTATATAGCTCAGAAGAAAGAGGATCCAGGGGATTTTTCATCCCTTGCAGTATAAATGGAGTCAATATCAACAGGGTATTTGCGGATTTGGGTGTGAGTATCAATATAATTCCCTACACCTTTAGTCTAAAATTAGGATTGAGAGAGTTAATACCCACAAAGATTTTAGTGAAGACTATCGACATAACAGTTCATCAACCGAAGGGGATCATTAAGGATGTACGCATACAAATTGATAAATTTACCTTTCCCACAGACTTCTATACACTAGTCATTAGAGAAGATGTGGAGACCCCTATGGTTCTTGGACAATCGTTCGTGGCCACTGCTCTTTTAATCATTGACATTGATGGGGGTGAACTAACTCTGAGAATAGGAAAGGAGTAATTAACCTTCAAGGTGTCAAAGAAAGACTACAGTTCTCTTTTACCTTTGACTAAGATCACGAACCTAAACCTCGAGGAGAATGGGAAGATATCATGGATCCTGGGAATGCATTCAAAAAGAAAAGATCATATAGAAGAAGATGACGGAAGGAGATTTATAAGGAAGGCGAAAACCATAATATGGTAACGCATATGCAAATTGTAAGATTAGTGACGACACTACCATTGTACCATTCATTCGAACCACCGTGAGCTTAAAAAGAGCATCGAGCTACTGATGTTAAAAGAAGCACTGTATGGAAAGCAGCCCATAGAAAATTATTTCCTTTGATTGTTTTTGTTAACAAGTTTGAATTCTGTAGTTAGAATTATTTTGTTTTCAAATAAAATCAAGAAGGAATAGACTTTGACATAAATTGGATGATTGATTAAGTAAGAAAAAGAGAGGTGAAAGTGCCACAAAAGAATTAAGAAGTGATTTCGAAAAAATGTGAAAAGAACATAGAAGAAAAATTGAAGAATTGGTAGAAAACTGTAGGCCACGATCATAGCCTGCGACTGGTAGAAAAGGGGACACACGTTTTTAAAGAAATTTTTTACCATTTTACCCTCCAACGACCTATAAATTCATTTATAACTTCACTTTTTTATTCACTTTCACTTTATCTCTCTAGATTTCAAGCTTACAAACGCTCTCACATCTCTCTGCAAAAATTTCAAACTTATAAACTTCTTACAAACTCTACCTATTAACTAGAAAATCTGTCGCGCATTAAGCAATCATCCAGACGGGAGCCATCATCTGGACGAAATCAAGTTGTGGGATGAAGGAGAAGAAATAGAGCAGCAGACTTCGGAGTACCCTTCCCGATCTACACAACGAAGGAAGGTATCCGTTTCTAATCCTTAAATGCTAGAAAAATAGTAGTTCCTAAATATTTTGATTTTGAAACGCTCTATCGGATAGAGTTACGCGATAGGGTAGAGAACTAAGCTAAACGAATCCAGTGGGTCAGATTTATACATTTCCAATTTCCTGTCTACTAGGAGCACATTTTGTAATTTTTCACTTCCCTATCCTATGACCCTCAAAACCCCAAGGAAATGTGGTTTAGCTTGAGAGGAAGAGCTTATGAACTAAACATAGAAATCATGTGTGATATGTGTGAGTTTCTTAAATCCCCCATTATCGATCGACATGATGATTTTTACCCTTCTAGCTATTGGAATGAACTCACTAGAATAGAGAAATTTCATGCCAAAAATGCTCACAACAATATAATAAAGTCCCATAAGCACTTGTTGTATGTGGTAAATGCTATTGTTACGACTCCATGGAAGAGTAGCACTAATTTAGGTATGGGGTACCTAGTTGCTACCATTGTTGAATATTATGGCATAGATTGTAGTGGGTTAATTGTTCATCTCCCTGACTTCCTAAACCATCACCATTTATAAAGGGCTGAAATCCTTGAGTCCTATAATATGGGACTCCAGGATATTAGCTAGAAGACACATATTAAGATTAGGGCTAGTCCTAGGCGAGTTTGAGTTTAACACCAGCTTAGTAGGCAGAAGAGGACACAACTAGTGAAGAGCCTAAGGAAGAAGAAGCAGAAGATTAAGGTCGGAAGAAAGTCATAGAGGCAATCTTTGCAAACAACAAGATAGTTACTGATATACTTATGGAGTACACTAGAATGATGAAGAAGATGGCCCAAATACAATGACACTAGAGCCAGGATATCCATTAGATCCATCGATATTTTGAGTCTCAGGGTGTTTAACTGACACCCCCGACACTATCCCTACTTCCATCTCTATGAGATTTTGTCTAACCCATTTTTCTTTCTCAACTTAGTCTTCATCTTTATTTTTATTTTTATTTATTTTTTGTTTACATTAATTTATGTTTCTTCTTTTCTTTTATGTGTTTGTTTGTTCCCTTCTCACATTGAGGACAGTGTGTTGTTCAAGTGTGGGGAGGGTCATGTGTTTTACTTTATATATGATTGTGCATATGTTATGATAGTTGTTAGGTTATATTTTGTGAATTGTTTGAATGTGTTAATGACTTAGATGGATTGAAATTGATTTAATTTTGAACATAGTCTATTAAGTTATGAAGAATCATTAGCTCGCAAAATTAGTGAATCGGGATCTTTGGATAAATATACAGCTTAATTAAGTTGAGGCCTTTTAACTTAAGTAGCTTTACTAGTATTTTTTATGGAAACGAGTAGCTAAAACAACAAGGCAATAAATAAATAAATAAATTGTTAAAGAAATAACTATTCTGTTGCCCTTCGAGTTATGAATAGAGCTAGTAGCCAGTTGAGAATATGATATAGATGAGTAACTGGATCGAAATGCATCACAAATGTGTGCCTCCGCAACAAAAAGCTATAATGACATTCCAACCAAGCAACTTAATGAAAACATGACTTAGTTCAAGTAACCGGATCGACATTCATTACCAGTGTTTGCCTCGCTGTACAAAGACTAAGTCTATGTTCAATAAAAAAATGTGTTTCCTAATAAAAACCTACTGAACTTGTAATGGCTTGGCTTTTCATGAAAACAAACTTAGGAACAATTACAGAGTTTGAATGATCAAAGAATTATTAATGTGTGTGTGCAATTGAAAAGGGTAAATAAATTAACACTTGGATCTTGATTAATTTGTATATTTAGTTCAAAGCACCTAGATAGATTTTTCATGTTAATGATTTAATCTAACTTGAATGATTATGTTTAAGATTAAATTTATTTCACAAATTTGAAGCCATTGTCTCATTACTGCATTGTGTGTTGTGTTTTTGTTATGTGTTGTTGTTTTGTTTGCTTGAGGACAAGCAAATGTTTAAGTGTGAGGATGTTGATAGGTGTGATTTGCATCATATTTTAGGGCTTAATCTATTATGTATTAAGTGTTAATTTGAGTGTTTAGTATATGTTTAGGTTAGAATTGAGTTAGTTGATGTGTTTAAGTATTCTTATGGGTTAGTATAAGTCTTTGCACTTAAATATTATGTTTTTGAGGTACCTTGATGTGTTTGTTAGTGTTTCAGGGTCAATGTCAAAGAATAGAGAAGTTCTGAAGACTTTTAGAGTGAAACCATGGCCCACGATCGCGGCACAATAGGCCACGATATTGACATAAACATGTAAGCTAGCCCACGATCATGGTATATGGGGCACGATCGTGACAGAAGACTCTACCACAATCCACGATCGTGGCCTGATTGCCACGATTGTGACAGAAAGGTTTAATTCTACTGCATCAGGCAGATGCGTAAATAAGAGAAAAAGTCAAGTTTCGAGGGATTTTTAGGACCGTTTCGACCTTGGAAAACCCTAGGGCTGCCAAGGTATTTAAAGAACATGAAGAACAAAAGGGAAAGAGCTTTTGCATTAGCCATAATCCTGAAACCCTAAGGAGCTTTATCGAGAGATTGAGGAAGAAACTAAGGAAGGGAGACGTAACGAAGAAGCCTATGCGAAGTACTTCCCAAAACAGGAGGTTTCTTGCCATTGCTACCTCTGTCATCTATTCTAAGTCTATTTCTGATTTTATTTCATTCTTTATGATTGTATAGAATTTGAGATAGCCATAGATGATAGATTCGTTGAATGTTGAGGATTTGTCTAAACTCACCTTCAGGATATTTTGTCTTTGATATGAAAGAAATTTGATTGATTGTGTTTTTATTAAATTTCTTGTGAGTTAAATTCTGCACTTAAATAATTCGGTAACAAACTAGGAGGCTGAACTAAGTGAAAAATCATTAAATTGGGCTAACAAGAGTTAGGTAATTTAATAGATCAAGAATTGAATCAAACTGGTAAATTTGTGCAACAAGAGATCTTGCATAGTTTTTCGGTAGGTTATTCGACAATTTTAGATCTAATTTAGGTTTTTGATAAATTATGAATTGAGAGGTTGCAATTCTCATAATCTAATTGGGGTTAATGATTATAACTCGAGAGAGAGTAATCAACCATAGGACTGTCTAGAATCGGTAATTCTCTAAATTCATAATCCATTAGATTTTCATTAAAGTCGGATAAAATTCCCCTTTCTCTCAATTGGTATTTTTTAGGTTGTTATGTGATTGGGTGTTGCATCTGTTATCTTGTTATTATTTTCGAATTTGATTATTGGAGTTAATTGTGTGATTAAAATAGTTTATTATTTTATTTTGTTTATTTTAAATTATTGCGAATTTTTTCAGCCTTCGATTTTAGGATTATATTAACCCTCCTCATGCGATCAACACCTATACTACGTGAACAACCCATGTGCTTGCGAAATATCAAGGTTAATTATTAAAGCTTTTTCATATCAGAAACCTACAATCAAGATGCTTATCCCAAGTCTTAATGTACACCAAAAGGCTAAAAGCCTAATTTGGGGCTTAACCTTTTTCAGTTTGATTAGTTTGGAACTTAAACTTGTAACTTACTCAAATAAGGTATAAAATTTCACGAGTCTACTCAATTTAAGACTTTTTAGATGAAAATTAGGGTATGTTTTACAATTGTTGTTAAAAGCAAGCCAGTTAATCTTCAGATGCCATATTAAGAACACATAAGTTATTGTCTAGGCCACGTGAAATTTAAAAACATAATTTTAATTTCATTCTAATTTCTACTCTTCAACCCTAAATCAACCATTTTTTTCAACAGGTATTTTTATCCTCTTTCTCTTCTCTCGATTGTGTCTTCACTCCAATCCATATACACATCATCACTTCATGCATGTGCTTTCACTCCAATCTCGTTTGTGCCTTATAAGTAGTGTGAGCTATCTCTTTTGGCATTGGAGGTGAATGGGTGGTTGGTTTTTGGAGATTTGAAACATAGATGTGCTCTAATTGAAGACCCAAATAGGTAATGACTCATGCTCCCTTCTAATTTTTGTATATAATTTATGGTGTTTGAATCTTCACTTTATTCCTTTGCCCTCTTTCCTTTTTATGGAAAGTTTCCTTAACAATGTTACATTTAGGTAAATTACTTTATGTTTTTTAAATGGTTTTTATTATAGGGCTAAATAACGTATATATTATAATTGTTTTCATGTGTAATTCTACTATACATTTGTATGTGGGATATGATTAAGTTTTCTCTTCTCTATCTACTTGACATTATATCTAGAATATGATTTATGTCACTTGGTTTAGCTTCGTTGGTGGTTATCCATGTTTGTTTATCTCTATCCATTGGGTTTAAAATAAAGTATGACATTCATGGAAGAGAGACACAGATTCTTCGGAGTAAACAAATTCAATTCTATAGACATCATTTAGCTATCAATGTGTTCACAATCAACATTACAGCATTGTCCTGTAATACTTGAGAATGAGCTCAAGTAGTAGTTCTTCAAGATAATGAGGTTGATTGGAGGATTCAGTTTTTTGTTTTCTTGGTTGTAATTTTATGTTGAAAAGAAATTTTTTAAAATTTCATCTTTGCCAATAGTGGGATGCCTTCTAAGCTTGATTTGAGGTCATACAATCTGATTTCTTCAACTTACCCAGTTGAATAGGACTATAACAGAGAGGCTAATATTGGTACTGTAACTTTAAAGCACCTAAATGGACTTCATGGACTGATGAAAATCTTGGAAGAATGTTTTATGGCTGTCGACTCTTTCTGATAATTTTGATACATTTTTATATTGTTTTAGCTAAATATGTTTATATATTTCATTAGAGGGAAAGAGTTTGTGGATTTCATGAATGACATGATCAAAGGATTTTGTCCAAGAGCAAGAGATTATTTTAGAGCTAAAAAACAAAGAAAAGATACTATATTGTCAAAGTAATCTATTGAAGGTTGAAGTGGCAAAGTTATGAGAGAATGCAATAGATGTTTTTCAAGCTGAAACAATTGCAGAAAATTTGAAGTTGAAGAATGAGTTAGTTGCTATGGAGAGAAGTAATGAAACACATTCAACAAAAAGTTGTAAATTTGTTGCTTGTTTAAGCTTGTGTTTAGTAGTCTTGCTTATATTTGTTAGCCTAAATAATGAAGCCAATATAAACAATATCTATCCCTTTAAAGCCTTACTTGGAAATGGTTTGATGTACTACAACAATGTGTAAATATAATTCACCTACCCTGATGTTGGAAAGTGCAATTGTTAGGTGTTTTAACACCTACTATATTCCTAATTTGATGTTCTAGCCTAAACATGTTTGATGTTGATGTTCTAGCCTAAACATGTTTGATGTTTAATGTACTATCCTAAACATGTTTGATGTACTAGCCTAAAGATGTTTGATGTATCAACACATGGTAAGGAAGATTAGTAACAAAATAGGATCATTAATCAATGGAGATAGCGTATTGGTTAGTAGTCAAAAGGAGTTAAAAGAGGCAGCAATCGACCACTCTAAAAAATGTCATTTGTACTTTAGCTCTAATGATTAACACAGCTGCTAAGTTATTTTATAAGTCATCAAATTATTGTTGAGGAAATAAAGATGTTTAATAGACCTATAATTCTAATTCTTTATATTAACAATGTACATTTTTACCATTCATGAACTTCAACGAAATGGAAAAAACCTAAAAGAAATGCAACTCACACTAATTGCTTTATAATATACCACATAAAATGGCTACTTGATGATCTGATCTCAATTCAAGACCAAACGATGAAAATAAATGGGATTATCATCTTTTTCAAGCCACAGACTTTAAGCTTTCCTTAAAAACTTTTAACATTACAAAGAATGTGACAATTCCAACCAAGCTTCTGTCACCCTCGGTAACTCATTCATGAACTTCAACAAAAAGGAAAAAACCTAAAAAATGCAATTCAAATTGAAATTGGTAGTCATTGCATTCATTGCTTAATAACATGTAAATGCCAATAAGATGCTTACAATATATTGTTGTTTAGTACACAAATATTGCAAAATTGTTCAGTTTACTAACAATTAAATGTTAAATTTACATTTTCTTCTTTCCCTTTGAAGATGTAGTTTGACTTTCTTAGCTTGGATTCACATGTGCAGTAACATCTTCCTTCCTCTTTATTGATTTCTACCTATGGCGTAGGAGTCTCTGTCTTCTCCTTTTAGGCTATAGATAAAATACAAACATTGTTAAGTTGTATGGATTAATTAATGTTTAATAAGAATGCAAATATTTAACACTTACATTTAGCATTTTCATCCCTATAGTTTCATTTTTGTATATCCCCATCCATTCCATGTGTTTCTTGAACTTCCTATTTGCTTCCTGTTGAAGAGAAGATTATGTAATAGGCTTTTTTTCTATAGTTTTCACTTGAGAATTTGGGCTACATCTACCAACATCAAACATCCTTATTCTTCTTCCTCATTTGTAACACCATAACCAGGCCCTCTTCTCCCTTTAGTTTGGTTTTTAGTAGTGGCCGTTGAAGATGTACAGATATTTGTTGTTTTTGAAGCACTTCCAGGTGTTGGGAGAACAACTGAGGCTATTGCCTTTACACTTCCATATACATGAGCAATACTTGAGGTGTTGGCAGTACCTGAAGCAGTTGTGGCACTAGCAAATATAGACACAGTAGTAGAGGCAGAGGTAGAAGCAAAGTCAGAGGCGTTTGCTCTTCTCTTACCTTTATTTCCCCTTTCAGCATTGTCAGATGCAGTTTTAGAGGCACTTACTAGGATGTCAGTGTTGGTTTGAACTGTGGATATGTTTTTTAGGGTTGATTGTGGGTTTGCTATGTTTTGCTCCACATGGAAATGAGTTGACTAGTTTAGGTTAGGATTTTAAAACTAGGTTAGAACTTACTATTGACAACAGTGAGAATGGAACAAAAAAACCTAGAAGATTACCACTACTTTGGAAAAGAATCTTAACTCTACCACAAAAAAGACAAAAAAAACTTAGAAATTATGACTCTACCCTTCCAAGAATAACCTCTTCTATTCTATCTTTCTATATAGCAGTGGTTGCATGTCATGATCATGCCCATCCTAGACACGTGGTCAACATTTTGCTTTTTGGTTACTTTTGTATTCTTTTGAGGCTTATCAATACCCTTTTTCCTAGTAGTTTTAGGCCTACTATGCCCTTGTTTCAATTCTGATGGCCTAATGGTTTCTTCATTGCTAATGGGCTAGTCCTTCATACCAAGCATTGGTTGAATTGCCTTTCCATATGTTTTGACATATTCAGTCTTCCATAGCCAACTAGAAGTGTACTTTTCAAGATTAACCCTTTTGTCTCTAATAGCACATATAGCATGTGCACAAGGAATGCCAGAGAGGGTATATCTCTTACAAGAACATATTTTGTTCTGAAGCCTCACCACATATCTGCTCTATTGATGATCAATCTTATATCCTCCTTCTCCATAATGATGTACTGAACAATGTTGAGCAATCATGACACTCTTCTCAATTGCTTCCTATATTCTTGGCCCTAAATTTCCCTTCTACTTAGCAGTGTCTTTCCTTTTTCTCACAATTCTCTTCATTAATTATCTTCTAATGTTCTCAAACAAACCTAAAATTGACATTTTCCATACATCAACCAGAGTCTTATTGAAGGTCTCACATAATTTATTGTCAACCAACTCAATCATAGAATCTTCCCTTTAGGAAGCACTGCACCATTGCTGAACTAGTGTATAACTCCCAATATCTTCTACTACCCTTTCCTTCTTAGCTCTGAGCTTATCCAAATTTTCTTTATATTCCCTTACTGTGAAGGATTTCGCAATTTTCCAAAAGTGCTCCTTCATCTCTTCCCCTTTATGTCCTCTTTTATGCCAATTCATATAAACATGTATACCATAAAACCTGTGCTCAACATTTGGAACAAATCGGCAATGGCTCTATCAAGTCCCTACAAGGGAAAACATAACATTTAAATAGGCATGTGGACACAAATCTACATATTTCATAACAGTTACACTCTCAATGAAAGTTAAAAAAAAGATTGATGTGAAACTTTTATCTTATATTGGTCAGTTATTATAATCCAACCAATTCCAAAGCCCAAGTGAGGTAAATCTTCTGTTAACCTTTCAATGAACCACTTCCAGGTAGCTATCGACTCAACTTTGACCATAGCCTAAACAACAGGAAACATTTGATTATTTCCATCTCTTCCTATAACACCCTTAGTTTTGGATTTTAGCCAACATCCATCTAGGCTAAGATAATGCCTGCATCCATACCTAAACCCATTTTTAATAGCTTCTAAATATATGTGCATTATTTCAAATACAGGTGGAGATTTGGAATTGGTTGAGACACTGTCAATGTAGCAATGCTTCTCGGGACTATCTAATCACTTCAGTATAAGACCAAAGCTTTCAAAACTCCTCTTCAATGTTGATCACAACACTATTCACTATTTTTTTCTTTGCTCTTCTCATAATACTCATAGACACTTCAACAGCTAAACAATCCTTAACATATAATTTGATATCATCATTCTTCAAAAATGACTCCTTTTTAAGCTTATCCTTCAACAAATCAGATAAGATGTTGATGTTCATTCTAGGATTTGTATATACCCTATTACAGACGTGATTGTTCTTCAATTTCCTAACTTAAAATGTTTGCAACTTATTATCAAATGCTCCATATATACGAAGGGCAATTCTCTGTCTAACATTTACCTTGGACAAATTTGGGCTTATTTTTGGTAAACATGACAGCCCTCTTTGTTTTGATGCATAACAAACTCACTGTATGCTTAAATTGTAAATGATTAAGAAAAATCATCCTTACTTTAATGTAAGGCTCAGCTACATTTTTATCATAAACAAAATATTTCCTTTTCCTCCTAGTAGCATTGTCTACCATATCATCGATGTCACCAACAAGTTCTTCAAATTCATCACTATCATAATATTCAGACAAAACCACCTTATCTTCATCATCTGCATCACCTACATCAACTTCATGTTGTCCATTATCTCCATCATCTTCATCCGGACCATTACCTTCGTCTCTTGCTCTAAATCATTTTTATCCTCTTCAATCTCCATATTTGCATCATCTTCATTCTCCACATTTTTATCATTTTCATCCTTCACATTTGACTCATCGTCTAAATTACCTACATTACCTGCAAACCCTTCATTATTAATATACTCACCATTATCTTCAACTACATTAACCTGAGTAACCTCATTACATTCATCCTTAATCATTTCAACATGGTATCTAAACCATGTTCAATATAAATATCAATACCACTTGTACCTATTATTTCATTAACCATATCTATCACACTAGCATCATCTTGTAAAACCCTTAAACCATTACATAGTTCAAAACTGGGCATAAAATAAAATATCTTTTTTACATTGTTATACCCACTTCTCTTAAATATATCAACTAGTTCAAAATAGCTTAGTAAGTCAATATCAAATTGATTTTCATCCATAAAACTACCGTCATACCAAATATTATCAGCCATATTAACAAAACATCCCGTATGGTGAAACCTGAAAGTTACCTCATCAAATGTTATTCTGCTAAAATGAAAAGGAAGACACTAAGTCAGAATGTTGAAAGGAAACACTGATGTTAAAGTGAGAAATTGAAGCCTAGAATAACACATGATGCTTAACATATTCATAACAATTCCATCAACCAACAAATTTATAATGGTGAAAAGTGACAGGAAACACTGAAGTGAAAGTGACAAATTGAAGCACAACATAACACATGAAAGTTAGTGGCATTTCCTACTAACCTCATATATATAACTCTTCTAAGAACTTACTAAGTTCTATTAATTAAGATATGTAGCGTTGTTTATACCTGTGAATCAAGAAACATGTTCTCACTGTGGTTCCTAGGCTGTTGGAATTTTTCACCTATAAGCCTCATGGAAGCTGCATCACTATTTTCCAGCCTATATACCTACCTTATGGTTTATCATGCCTCAATGTTTCAAAATTACTAATATTAAATGCAATCCTCGTTCAATTGTTACATTTAAGTTAATAGTAATTAGAGTATTTCATATTAAAGTTTGTTAACAAAGTTCAAAAGGTAAGAAAATCTAAGGTACGTAGTGTTGTTTACACCTGTGAATTGAGAAACATGTTATTGTTATGGCTTCCAAGCCCGTGGAAATTTTCACTCATAAGCCTCATGGAAGCTACATCACTTGTTTCCAACCTATATACCTACCTAATGATTTATTATGCCTCAATGTTTCAAAAATACCCATATTAAATGCAATCATCATTCAATTGTTACATTAACTATAAGTTACTAGTAATTAGAGTCTTTCAGCTTTAAGTTACTACTAGACTGTTAAATCAGAACTTTTTGTTATCATCAATGATATTTAGGATATTGCAAACAACATCATAAAAACAATACCTCATTTGCAATTAAAAAAATTCCTCACAAATACTCCCACTAGTAAAGCAAAACATATTGGAGACATTAGTTGGACAACTTACCTGGATGGATGGATAACCACAATCTACAAATAAGGAGGACGTCAGACAATTATGGACACTCTTCAATACAAAACAGAGCCTGCAAACAATATAAACAAATAAATGATCTAAGATATTAAATCAAGTGAAGGGGAGCTTTCCAATACTGTCACTACAAGGAATGTAACATCCCGTTTCCAGAGAACGGGTCGGACCAGAGAAACGGGTCCAAGTGTGGTAAATCAACACATCTCATG
>JAOTJB010308572.1:0-16494 GCA_027123815.1 Erythroxylum minutifolium | reverse complement strand
AAGGGGGTGAATTGTGTGTGACTTAAAATTTTGTTAAGTTACTATCAATCTATGTAAACGATAAGAACCTACTAAATTTCAACAGAAAAATTTGTAAATAGAAAGAGCCTGTTAAAAAAATAAAAGGAGCCTGTTAACATTTAAAAAACGAAAGGAGCTTATTAAAAATGAAAAGAGCTTGTTAACTTTTAAAAAGCAAAAGGGGCTTGTAAACATCTAAAAACGAAAGGCGCCTGTTAAAAAACGAAAAGAGTCTGTAACAAAAGAAACCTCTTGCAATATGAAAACAAAAGGAACATATTCCAAAAGTGAAGGAGCCTCTTGTAAATTAAACACACACACTACAATGAAAAATTTTAAAAGTTAAAAGAAAACTTTAACTTTAGTTCGGCTTATATTAGTTCGGCTTATAACAAATTCTACATCCAATCCCTAAGTATTCAACTTTAGTACTTCATTATAAAACTCCAAGTAGTAAATTTTGGAGAGCCTTTGCAAGCTCACAAGTACATATTTTTCAAGGTTCTTCAACCTTCCATACTCGTAATGTTTAACAAGCCTTTACAAGCTCTCAATAAAAATGTATAAAGGGTTTAACCATATCTCTTAATAGAGTGATTTCACTTTTTAAGGTATAAGGAGTTTGATATAGATATGACATTTTAGAATATTGATGATGTTGAATTATTTCGTGAATTTGTGTGCTGTTATGTGTGTTTTGCAAAATGCAGTGACTCTTCCTTAAGTAGACGTTTTCTTAAAGTTGTTACTTCATTTTAATTCTGAGTTGACTTTGTATTTAATGAATCATCGATATCATCTTTGCTGGAATCTTCCAATATTCAGACGTTAAAAGAAAAGTTTTGTCAAAATTTCCAGAGCTAATTTTTTGAATTAGTAAGATTCTTCCGGATGTTATGGAATCATTTCTAATAAGGTAAGTTCATTAAGAAGGTTTCTGTAAGAAAGGAAGCATTTATCCTATGATATCATTTCCTTTTAAGAATTATATCGTTACCTATACAAGGAAATAAATCCAATTTAAATTTTGAAATATTATAGAGTTATCATCAAAATCATCAATAATAAACCTTAAGCTATCAATCTCCCCCTTTTTTATGATGATAAATAATAATAGATATATTTTCAAAATTCAAATAAAAAAGGTTTCGAAAGATACCTGTAAACTTTATATTTTCTTACTCATAATCATGATTAGAAGGAGCCTTTCTTATAATAGGATCCTTTCGTTTATACATATCACAAATTTAAACTTCACAAATATAGTTTCAACAACATTTCAACAGTTAGCAAAATATCACAGATATATATCATCAAAGGCAAATATATCAATGAAAATATATCATAGATGCAAATATATCATTAACTCTCCCTCTTTGTCATTATCAAAAAGAGATAAACAATCATGAAGTAAGAAAAAAATGCAAAAATATGTAAGAGAAAAAATAGGCATTAAAAGACTAGAAGGAGCCTGTAAATAGCTACAAAGGGAAGTAGCATAAAATCTTCATCTAGAGTTAATATCAAAAAATCTGTACATACCAAGCTCTTTTCTTAACAAACATAATCTATCTTCAGAAAGTGCTTGTAAAGATATCATCTACTTGAATTTTAGTTTTAACATGCAAAAGATCAATGGTTCCTTCTAAAACATGATCGCTAAGAAAATGATGTTTGATTTCTTTATGCTTAGTCCTAGAATAATGCACAAGATTTTTAGAAAGGGTTATTGCACTTGTGTTGTCACATAGTATAGGAATATGATAAAAATTTAGAGAAAAATCTTAAAGTTGATGCTTCATCTATAAGATTTGAGCACAACAGCTCAACAGCTAGAAGTTACTATATATTTTGCTTCAGATGTTGAAAACGCTGTGCAGTTTTATTTCTTTCAAGACCAAGAAACTAAACATCCTCCAAGAAATTGACAATAACTACTTGTGCTTTTCCTATCAACTTTATCACCTACATAATCTACATCACAAAATCCAACTATGTTAAAGGAATCAATTTTTGGATACCATAATCCAAAGTCCATAGTTCCACTAAGATAGCGAAAGATCCTTTTGATTGTTTGAAGTGGCTCTCATATGTAAAGACACGTATTAAACATAATATCTGGTCTTAAGCTTGTGAGGTATAGCAGTGATCCAATCATTCCTCTATACTTTGTCTCATCCATAGCCTTGCCTGCTTCATCCTTATCAAGTTTAGTTCTATAATATATAGGAGTACCCATCGGTTTGACATTCTCAAAATGATATTTCTTAATGAGTTCCTTTGTGTATTTGTCTTGGCTAATGAAGATTCCTTTTTCTATTTGCCTAATTTGCAGCCCGAGAAATAAAGATAGTTCTCTTATCATAGTCATTTCAAACTCCCCCTGCATTAAAGCTAAGAATTCTTCACAGAATGATTGATTAATAGCACCAAATATTATATCATTAACATATATTTGCACTATGAGTAAATCGTTCTCCTTTTTCTTAATAACTAAAGTTTTATTTACCTTTCCTCTTTCGAAGTTATTCTGAAGTAGAAAATTACTTAACCTCTCATACTATGCTCGAGGAGCATAGTTTAGACTATACAGAGCTTTAGTTAACTTCATCACATAATTAGGATGGTTTTCATATTCAAAACCTGGAGATTGCTTAACAAACACTTCTTCGTTAATATATACATTTAAGAAGGCACTTTTAATATACATTTGGAATAATTCAAAATTTGTATAGCATGCAAAGGCAAGTAAAACAGTAATTGATTCTAATCTAGCAACAGATGCATTAGTTTCATCAAAATCAATACCTTTCTGTTGATTATAACTTTGAGCTATAAGTCTAGATTTTTTCCTTACCACCTTATCGTTTTTATCAAGTATGTTTCGAAATACCCAACAAGTTATAATGATTAAATTGTTTTATAGATAAGAAAACTTTGTTTTTATCAAACTAATTTAGTTTGTCTTTCATAACTGAAACCCAATTTTCATCAGTAAAATCCTCTTCAATAGTCTTTGGTTCTAATTGTGAGATGAGGGTAACATAATTGTTTATAAAGGAAGATCTGGTTCTTAGACTTTCAGAACGGTCTCCAAGAATGTACTGATATGTATCTTGACCTCTCCATTCTCTTGGTGTTCTTCATTGCATAGGTTCCTATTGAGATGAAGGAGACTGCTCCATCCTGACTTCAAAAGGACCTTCTTGATCTTGTGATTCCAAAGATACTATAGGTTTAGTTTGAGTATACGATGTATTTTTAGAAACCAAAGGATGTTCTTCATCATTTGAATCAGCTACTGTTGTTAAGGTTAGTGCTTTGTCAAATATCACATGTATTGATTATTCTATCCTCTTTGTTCTTTTATTATAAACTCTGAATCCTTTACTGGTAGCACTGTAACATAAAAAAATAACTTCATTTGATCTCGCATCAAATTTTCAAGGTTGTCCTTTCCATTATTTAATACGAAACACTTGCAGCTAAATGCTCAAAAGTAAACAACATTCGATTTTCTTCCTTTCCACAACTCATGGGGGGTCTTTTTGAGAATAGGTCTTATAAGGCACCTGTTAAGTATGTAACAAGTAGCAGATATAGCTTCTGCTCAGTAACCATGAGATAGACCACTTTCATACAAGATTTTCTTGGCTATATCAATGAAAGTCCTATTTTTTGGCTCAACAACTCCATTTTATTAAGGAGTCATTAGGCATGAAAAATTATGAGTTATCACATTTTCATTATGAAAATTTTCAAATTTTCTGTTATCAAATTCTCCTCCATAATCGCTCTGAATTGATGTATTGCAATATCCTTTTTCAATCTAGATTTTTTTACAAAATTTTTCTCAAAGATTTCAAAAGTATCATCCTTATTTGATAGAAAATATACTTACGTAAATCTAAAATAGTCATCTACTATAACAAAGCCGTAATGTTTACCACAGAAGCTTTGAGTTCTAGTAGGACCAAATAAATCCATATGTATAAGTTCAAGCGGTTGGTTAGTAGAAACAATATTTTTTAGAGGGAAGCTACTTCTGATTTGTTTTCCTTTTAAACAAGCTTTGCAAACGTGATTATTCTCAAAATTCAGGTCATGTTGTTCTCTTACTAACTTATTTTTGGATAATGATCGGGTTGTTGATGTGTATAAGTTTTAATTGATTAACCTCGATAATCTGCAAGTGCACAGGTCATTCGCATAGTACCTAAGGTGTCGATTCCATGAGGAAGGATAATCTAATCTTAAAATGTAAGGCCAAAACAAATCGCAGAAATTCAAAATGTAGCAAAACTAAAACAAGAATTCAATTTAATCAATTCGAGAATCAATCACAAAAAAATTAACAATTTAGCAGTTGTAACACACATTCAAGACTCAACCTAAGGAATTACTAATTGAGAGAAAGGGAATTTTACCTATTTTTAACTCTAATCTAATTGATTATGAATTACTGGATTATTGGTTCTAAAAGATCCTAGAGTTGATTACTCTCTCTCGAGTTATAAACATTAACCTTAATTTATAATCCCTAACCAAATTATGGGAGTTGTAATTTCTCAATTAACAACCTATCCAAACCCTAAATAGATATGAAGTTGTCTAATAAACTATCAGAAACCTATGCAAGATCTCTCTCACATAATTTACCGTTCTAATTTAATTCTTGTTCTATTAAATCACCTAACTCTCGTTAGCCCAATTTAATTATTTTCATTCGATTCACCCTCTCGGTTTATCACTGAATTATGTAATTACAGAAATTAAATCACAATAAATCCAAATAATACATAAAGAATAAGATTTTATTAAATCAAAGATAAAACCCTAAAGGTGAGTTTAGAATTAACATCAACATCCGAAAATCCTATCATCAACTGTTATTTCAATTCTATACAATAATAAAACTGAAAATAGTAAGAAAAACAAAATTGAATAGACGACGGTAGGCAGCAATGTCAAAAAACTCCTGATGTGGGAAGTATGTCGAGTCGGCTTCTTCTCCTCTTCTCTCTTCCTTCTTCTCTTTCTGTATCTCTCGATAATTCTTTCTAGGTTTCTCTGAAAGTGGCTGATACAAAAGCTCTTTCTTCCTCTCCTTCTTATTCTATTTATGTTCTTTTGTGTTTAGGGTTGAGCTAGGATTTTTTGGGGGTTTGAAAGGTTTAAAAATCTCTCAAAACATAAAGTTCGTAAGCGTCTACGTGTCTGTCCATTGCAGGCCACGATCATGGCCTACATCTAAGCCTTCTGTCACGACCGTGGCATCATGGACTAAATATGGTGCTTCTATCATGATCATGGCCTGGGTCGTTGTTTCAGCCTGAATGTCTTCCGAAACTTGTTCATTTTTTTAATATTGACCCTGAATTAGAAAACACATCAAGGTACCTCAAAACATAATATTTAAGCTCAAAAGCTTACACTAACCCTCAAAACACTTAAAACACAAATAATTAACAAACTAACATAATTCTAACCTAAACACGTACTAAATGATCTAATTAACAGCTAAATATATATAAAACTATGCCCTAAAACATGATGCAATTTACACTTATCACATCCCCACACTTAAACATTTGCCTGTCCTTAAGCAAACAAAAACAATCAAACAAATCAAGATAACACAAAACATGCATATGCAATAATGAGACAATGGCTTATTAACTGTAAACACCGTCCTTCAAGTCGTTGTAACTTATTAACAAGCGCCACATCTAAGCACCTTGGATTAAATATAAAAATTAATAAAAATTTTAATTTTGAGTCTATTCACCTCTATCACTTGCACACACACATTGATAATCATTCAGTCAAAACAAAAGTGTTGCTATTCCTCAGTAAGTTTTCATGAAAAATCAAGCTACTAACAAGTTTGGTAGGTTTTTATTTGAAAACATTCATTTTGTTGATTTTTCTTAAAGGACATGGACATAGTCTTTTTACACGGAGGAAAATATTTGTGATGAATGTCGATTCAGTTACTCAACTAAATCATGTTGTTATTAAACTGCTTGGTTGGAATGTCATTATAGCCTTTTTATATGATGGCACATATTTGTGATGCATGTCGATCCGGTTACTCAGCTACATCATATCCTCAATTAGCTACTATCTCTATTCATAATCCGAAGGCCAACGAAATAGTTATTTTAATTAAAATTTATACAACTTTTGTTTTACACAAAATTTTGCCTACCTTATTGCTTTAACTAATCATTCTCATGAAAATGTACTAATAATGCCACCTATTTGATTGGCCTAAAATTATAAATAATTATGGAAAATTCCTAGGGTGAATGAACTAACATTGTATCTTAATTAACCAACATATTTAGCCCTAATTAACTTAGTTCACTAATTTTGAAAGCTAATAAATCTTCGCAACCTAAAAGGCAATGTTTAAGGCTAAATCTATCCCGTTAAGTCCTAGACATTGACGCATTCACAAATTCACATCATGCAACTTAAAAAAACTATCATATAATATGCAAAATTTACACTCAAGGTAAAAACACATAACCCTCCCCACATTTGAACAACACATTGTCCTCAATGTGAGAAGGATACATACAATCATAAAAGGGGGGAATGACACAATATGCGGAAGACAAAAGAACAAAATACTAACAAAAATGAAAAGAAAAGGGTTAGAACACGAAACCATCATGGTGATTGAGGTGGTGATATGATGGAGGTGGAGACCAAATGCGCTTGATGTTGCACTGACTTCCCTATCTTATAATTGATTCAGAAAGAGTAAGATAATTAGTAGGGCAATGCATTCAGAATCATTGATATTTATTTATGAAAAATGAAAAAACTTTAACTGCATAACAATTTAAACTTACCCTAAACATGCTAATTTATAGTCATTAGCTTAACCTTGTGTCCTTGGAAACTTAACCAAGATCAATTATAAGCGGTTTGCTTCTACTCTTTTCGTTCAACTTTAGTTTTGTACCCTGTAAGTAAGCTACATATTGCAAAATGATCAGAAAGACAATATTGATAAAGTCGAGAAAACTAATTAATTTCAGTATTTTCCTTTTCACTAACAAACTGTCAATAAAATAGGGAATAAAAAAACTCCCTAAATCTTCCATCGAATCCAACAATTTGTCTTGTAAGAAGGTAAGTTGCTCTCTTTCTTCCTTAATCATCTTCGTCTCCTTTACTTCTTTTGCTTCACGAACAGAAACTTTCATAGATTCTTCAAACTCGATGTTTGTTGTCATTTGTTCTTCGTCTTTTTATTCTTTACAAAATTCGAATATATCGATTATATTGAATGAGCTACTCTCCTTTGGATTCTTTAATATGTCATTCGTGTTAAATGCCACCTGGTCATCATTAATCTGAAGGATAAGATTCTTTTTATGAACATCTACCAAAGATTTTTTGATGTTCACACATGGTATATTAAGAAATTGGTGAATAATAGGGAGGGTTGACATTTTTTTCTTCATCCTCTTTCTTCATCTCTTGGTGTTCAATAAGGTGGGGTTCTGTTTGGTTTTCCAATGATGCTTCTGGCTCTCCCTCATTCTTAGGTGCGATAGCCTTATATTGCTCTTTTTTATGTATTTCAATATTACTTAGAGAGTCTTCCACACTTCTCTTACAAAATTCATGGGAAAGCTGTCTCACTCGAATCTCTAGGTTGTGAATAAACAATGCATGATTTTTCGTTACTTACTCAATTTGCTCTTCTAGTCTCTTCTGGCCCTCTTCCATATCCGTAAGCTTATTTAGGATCTTGTCCAATTTAGAATCCTATGAACTAGACTCATCTTGATGAAATCCTGATAGGTCTTGATGTCCTAAGTGAGCCCTTACATTCTTGGACCAACAGGAATTTGGGTGGTTTTGCCACCCCGAAGTGCACATGTTCTAATAAAGATCGTTACTTCCCCAACCATACTGTGCCTTATTGTAGTTCGTAAAAGTTCCTTGCTGCCTATAATACTATATTCTTTTCATTTCTTTTTGGCATCCAATTCTTCAAATATCTCATTCTTACTCTAAGATGTCTTGTTTTATCTCTAGTTTATGCCCCAAACTTCTTTCTCTATTTTTTTCTTTTTTTTGAAAACAAAAGATAGTGAAAAGGCCTTAGACTAAAGAACTAAACTAATTGACTTCTTGACAACGGCGCCAAAAACTTGATAGGGCTTTTTTCAACGTGTGTAAGCATTAATTGATTAACCTCGATAATTTTCAAGTACACGGGTTGTTCGCGTAGTATCTAAGGTGTCGATCCCATGAGGAGGGATAATCTAATCCTAAAATCTAAGGCTAAAATAAATCGTAGAAATTCAAAATATAACGAAATTAAAACAAGAATTCAATTCAATCAATTCAAAAATCAATCATGAAAATATTAATAATTTAGCAGTTGCAACACACATTTAAGACATAACCTAAGGAATTACAAATTGAGAGAAGGGAATTTTACCTATTTTTAACTCTAACCTAATCAATTATGAATTATTGGATTATTGGTTCTGGACGATCTTAGGGTTGATTACTCTCTCTCGAGTTATAACCATTAATCTTAATTTATAATCCCTAATCAGATTATGGAAGTTGCAATTTCTCAATTAGCAACCTATCCAAAACCCTAATTAGATCTGAAGTTGTCTAATAAACTATTGAAAACCTATGCAAGATCTCTCTTTGCACAATTTACCGATTTGATTTAATTCATGTTCTATTAAATCACTTAACTCTCATCAGCGCAATTTAGTTATTTTTCATTCGATTCACCATCTTAGTCTATCAACGAATTATAAAATTGCAGAAATTAAATCACAATAAATCCAAATAACACATAAAGAATTAACTTTCATTAAATAAAAGATAAAACCCCGAAGGTGAGATTAGAAGCAACATCAACATCCAAAAATCCTATCATCAACTGTTATTCCAATTCTATACAATAATAAAACTGAAAATAGTAAGAAGTACAAAATTAAACAGACCGCGAGAGGCAGCGACGTCGGGAAACTCTTGATTTGGGAAGTACGTTGAGTCGACTTCGTCTCCTTTTCTCTCTTCCTTCTTCTCTTTCTTTATCTCTTAATAATTCTCTATAAGGTTTCTTTGAAAGTGGTTGATGCAAAAGCTTGTTCTTCCTCTTCTTCTTGTTTTATTTATGTTCTTTTGTGTTTAGGGTTGAACTAAGGATTTTTCAAGGTTCAAAAGGTCCAAAAATCCCTTAAAATATAAAGTTTGTGAGCGTCTGTGTGTTTGTCCGACGCAGGCCACAATAGTGGCCTTGCAGGCCATAATCATGGCCTACATCTACGCCTTCTGTCATGATTGAGGTATGTAGGCCACGACTGTGGGCCAAATCTGGTGCTTTTTTCACGATCGTGGCCTGACATGTCACAATCGTGGGTCATTGTTTCCGCCTGAATGTCTTCTGAAACTCCTCCGTTCTTCAATATTAACCTTAAAACACTAACAAACACATCAAGGTACCTCAAAAACATAATATTTAAGCTCAAAAGCTTTTACTAACCCATAAAACACTTAAAACACAAACAATTAACAAACTAACACAATTCTAAACTAAACATATACTAAATGATCCAATTAACGGCTAAACATATCAATTAATGCCCTAAAACACGATGCAATTTACATTTATTAGATAATTTTGATAGGATGCTCATGCTGGCGTGTCCAAATCTTCTATGCCAGATAAATGAATCCTTTTCTAGTAAAACAAAGCATTTAACATTTTGTGAAGACACATCTTCCAATTGAGCGAAATATATATTCTGATTTTTAGGACTAATAAATAAAATGTTGTCATTAAGATTATCAATAATTTTTTCAATGGGATGCATAAAAAGTGACTATATAACCCTTATCATATAATTGGCTTATAATTAACATGTTATGTTTCAAACCATCGACATAAAGAACATTATTAATACAAGCACAAGTAAAGACACCAAATTTACCAATTCTAGTAACTTTTGCCTTATTTTTGTTAGCAAAGACAACATTATCTCCATCTTTCCTTCCAATATAGTTGAAATGTGATATTTCAGCTGTCATGTGTCATGATCAACCACTATCAACTATCCATTGATTTTCTCTTATCTCTGTTCTAAAGCATATCTGCAGAATGTATTATCTCATTTTAGGTACTTAAATTTTTTGGGTTCTTTCAGGTTAGAAGTTTGACTTTTCAGTCTCCAAACATACATTTGAGATAATTTCTTCATTTTTCAAAAGTTATAGGAATGACTAATATGACCATGTCTACCATAGTAATTGTATAAACAGATGAATGAGAATTATTGTAAATTTTGCTATTTATTAGGTTCTTGCTGTTTTGACTATGGCTACCACTGGATTTAACAAAAAAATTCTTGTATGAGCTAATATTATTATTTTCATTATATCCTATTATAGCCTTATCAAAAACATCTTTACCATTCCCAAATAATGCACCGAGATTGTTCCTTCCATCAACAAAATTGGCAAGATCCTTTTTTTAGATAAATGATATTTTTAGCAAACTTTTCTTTCTCAAGTTCTAAAGTAGCAGCTTTTCTTGTAATTGTTTTACCTTAACAGAATCACTTTTAAGCAATGCATTCTCTAACTAGCTTACCTTTTGTTCCAAGAATTTCTTTTCAGATACATTTTGCTTATTTTCATTTCAAGAGGCATAATTCTAGACAACAAATTCTTATTCTCATATTCTAGTGATTTAATCTTATTCGTTAAGAATACATCATTATTTTTGGACTTCTCAACCTTTTTAAAATATTGCACTATTAGTTTTTTATACTAATCGTATAGTTCATGATATGCATCTCTTAATTCATCAATTTCAATATCAGATTCAGAATAATATACCTCATTATCTCCTGATTTAGTCATAAAGCAAACATTGCTAACTTCTTCATGCTCTTATTCTTCAAGGTTTTCAAAATCCTCATCTGACCAGCCTGCATTCATAACTTGCTTTATAGGTTTTCTGTTTTCTGTTATCTTTTTGAAGAAGAGGATATTTTAGTCTTGTGTGTGCAGGCTTCTTATAATGATAGCATATGATTTGATTATTTTGTGAATTGCTATTGCTGTTACTACCTTTAGATAGGAATTTGTTGTTTCCACTTTTCTTATTTCCTTCTCTTTTCTTCATTAGCTTGTTTTTGTAGAAGAAGGTATATTTTTTGACCATAAAATTGGATTCATCATCTCCATCTATTTGTAGCTCAGTTTTGCTTTCATCATCATTCGATGGATTCAATTTATCAACTACTTTTAGTGTCATTCCTCTTCTGTATGAAGATCCTTCATTTAGCGTAAGCTCGGCTTCATGGAGCATCAAGTTTCCTCCTAACTAGTCTAGTGAAGTAGTGTCGAGATCCTTTGTAGTTTCTAAAGCTGTCACCTTAGGTCTCCATTCCTTTGGTAGTGACAGAATCTTTATTACAAGCTCATCATTGGGATATACCTTTCCTAAGTTCTTTAAGGTTGTGATCATGTTGTTGAAATGTCTAAAGAATTCATCTATAGTTTCTCCCTGTTTCATGCAAATAGTTTCGTATTGATGCACTAAAAGATTTATTCTATGTTTCTTTACCTCATTCATTCCTTTAAAAGTAACTTAGAGTTTGTCCCACATTTCCTTTGTTGTAGAACAGTAGGATATCTTTTTATACTCCTCTAGAGATAGTGCACAGATAAGATAATGTCCTGCTTTAACATTTAGCTATGTGTTTCTTCTATCAGCATCAATCCACACTTCTACATTATTAGTAGCAGGAGGTATGGCTCCAACATTGATAGCTTGCTAGATTTCGATATCTACAGATTAAAGATAAATGATCGTTCTTTCTTTCCAATAAGAATAATTATTTCCATTAAAGTAAGAAGGCTTAGAGGATAAGAACTTGCTAAATTTCAACAGAAAAATCTATAAATAGAAAGAGCCTGTTAAAAAAATGAAAGAAGAACGTTTAAAAAATGAAAGGAGCTTGTTAGAAATGAAAAGAGCCTGTTAACTTTTAAAAAGTGAAAGGGGCATGTTAATGTTAAAAAACGAAAAGAACCTGTTTAAAAACAAAAAGAGCCTGTTAACGAAAGAAATCTCTTGCAACATTAAAACAGAAGGAGCCTATTCCGAAGGAACCTCTTGTAAATTAAACACACATACTATACTGCAAAAATTTAAAAATTAAGAGAGAGAGAAAGAGAGAGTGACATAATCGATTTATAGAGAGAGAGAGAGACAATCGATTTATACTGTTTTGGCATATAATGAAGCTTATGCCTAGTCCCCAAGTACTCAACTTGAGTATTTCACTATAAAACTCCAAGTAGTAAATTTTCACGAGCCTTTCCAAGCTCACAAGTACATTTTTTCAAGGTTCTTCAACCTTCCATACTCATAGTGTTTAACAAGCCTCTACAAGCTCTCAACAAAAATGAATAAAGGGTTAACAGTCTTTCTCATTAGAGTGATTTCACTTTCTAAGGCACAAAGAGTTTGACATAGATATAACTTTCAAGAATATTGATGCTGTTGAAGTATTTCTCAAATCTGTGTGCTGCTGTGTGTGTTTTACAAAATGCATTGACTCATCCTTAAGTAGACGTTTTCTTCAACTAGCCTTTGCTTCATTTTAATTCTGAGTTGATTTTGCATCTAATGAATCTTCGATATCATCTCTGCTGGAATTTTTCAATATTCAGACACTAAGAGAAAAGTTTTGTCAAAATATCCAGAGCTAATTGTTCAAATTAGTAAGATCCTTCCGAATGTTGTGGAATTATTTCTAATAAGGTAAGTTTATTAAGAAGGTTCCTGTAAGAAAGGAAGCATTTATCTTATGATATCATTTCCTTTTAAGAATTATATGGTTACCTATAGAAAGAAATAAATCCAATTTGAATTCTGAAATATTATAAGATTATCATTAAAATCATTAATAATAAACCTTGAGCTAAATCTCTCCTATTTTTGAATAATAAAATCCTCTCTTTTAGCTTAGGATAATGAATATGAATATTTATAAAGATATGGAATCTTTTCCTCTAAATTGTCACTAAATTTTCTTAAGGATGGTTTAAAAGAAAATTTTCTTATAAATACCTTATTGTACTTTGTAATCTCAGACAGAGGAATCTTTCCCCATAAATTTTCATCAAAGATTTTTAAGTGTGTTTTGGAAAGAAAAATTACTTATAATCACCCTATTGTACCTTGTATACTCAGGATGATCATAAGCCATACACATTCAAGAATAAGGAATAGTATCTTGTTTGTGGCTACTAATAAACTTATTAGAACTACAGTGTAAGGTTGAAATAAAGTCATATTTGAATTTTACCTTTTTGGTTATTCCTTATAAAGAACTCCATCATTAAAACAATATACATTCTCTTATTATTCAAAACTTATACTCCCTTATTACTAACTTGAATGTTAAAGTGCCTTTGTCGAAAAAAGGTATGACACCTCACAACTTTAATTTTGTTTTTTTGTTAGCCCACGAGATGTCATAGGAGGGTCCCAATTATGGAAAGGTTCTTTTAAGCCATTCATACCCAGACTAATCCTCGCTCACACCGGGTTAGCCCATAAGGGATAAAGTGCTAGCCCTAGCCAAACAGGTTTAGCATTCCAAGATTTTTGACAAAAATAATGCTAAAATATTGTCGCCTTCTCCCTAGTAAATTTAACGGAAGACTTTAAAAATACAAAGCACGTCCCAAGAATATAATGTGAAAATAATTTAATGATTTAAAATGGAAGAGTAACACTAATAATCCTTCCAAAAAGGAGAGCATCTTAAATACATTTTAGAGATCTTGGATCAAATTTAAAAGCATATAGGTAGACATCTATGAGAAAAAGTGATTAGGATGAAAATAAAACATAATAGTGAATACTATCTTGATGTACAAAGGAAGACATACGATCGACTAACAAGCAAGTCATGGAAACAATGCTTAATTCAAATTGTTTGGTGGGCTTATAACAAAAAAACGGTTCTAATAAATTTAAATAATTGCCTATTCTTATGTTATGTTGACCTATTTTAAGATAGTTTGTTAATGTAGGTTAAATTGTACATAATATTATTTTGAATTTTTTTTGAATAGATTAAAAGAAAAATTATTTGAAATTGTCACTTTGTAAAATTCTAATTGATACTTTTAATTATGTTTGTGCATAAACACTATAAGAATAGAATACTAAGAATATAAATTTTATTTTCACCTAATATAATACTGTAATTAAAGAGTAATAATTCAAAAAATAATAAATTATAAAAATTTAGATGGAGAGATAAATAGGTATGAGCCCAATACATAAAGAAGTAGTAAGAGATAGAAGCCCTGCTCATTACTCAATTTTGTTATACAAACAAAACCTTTCTTAATTTGATCACTCCTTCTTGTCCAATGGTTAAACAATACAAATTAGTTTGGATCCAAAAATTACATCCCCTAAGTTGTTTTTCATATTATGGCTAACTGTGAAGCAGAAGCTCCAAACAAAAGTCAATATTACAGGGATTTCAATCATTAGCACCTACAGCTTCTGTCCACAGGAACAAGAATCTGTTAAGCATTTATTTTCAAATGCTCATACTTTATAGTTGTATGGAGACAGGTTATGTACAAATGTAAGCAAGTTTAAGTAGGTAAAGGTTGGGAAAATATCATTCTAGTCATTCAATATCAGGTACAATCTTAAAGGGGGTCGTCGCATATATGTAACATGGAGAGAAAAGAATGGGAGTGTTTCAGCAAGAACATCTTAATATAAATAACGCAGCTCCAAATTGTAGGAATTACATAGGGAAGCTTATCTTAGCCAAAGGAAACATAATTCAGTTAAGTAAAAAGACAAAAGTGATTGAAATGTGTCATTAATTTACTTAGTGTAAGTATCTAGCTTCCAAGCTCAGTACTTTTAGGAGAAAAGTTCTCTTTGAGACTCCTAGAATACTAGTAGCTAATTCCTGTAGTTGATGTCAATGCTTTTAGGATAAAGGTGTTTTACTTGTAAGTTTTATCTTGTTATTTACACCCGGATGTAATTAATACTTTTTGTGGTAATGCAATTAAGCTTTTGATATTTTTAATAAAAATAATTGCATTAACCAAAATTAGGAATAACCTGTTATTGGCTTTAAATATATAGTATGTACGAAAATATTTGTAAAATTTGCAAGGTTCGTATTCTAAACAAGATAAATATTAAAAATAGGAAGATTGAGCAGAGGTTATCCAACCTACAATGAAATTCAAGGAATGTCAGTGCATATAAAATATATTATAAATTGAGGACTTTAAGTATGTAAAATCACTAGATTCATATCTTTTACGAATAACTTTTCTCATAATAAAATTCCAAAAGCCCTCAAAGTGGTGGTATAATTGGAGAAACAAGCTTTGCCAAGGGTTTCTTAAGGTTGAAGATTCAAGTCACGGTAAGAGAAAGATTACAGATTCGAGTTGATGTAGGAGATTGTAACTTACCTAAAACTTTAAAAAGGATGGCTGGTTGAGAATGGAGATAATACCAGAGCATTCAAATTTTAATTAGAATGAGTTCGTTATTTGTTTTTTTTGAACTTATTGAGTTTTCACATCTGTATTAAACAGTCGAAGGATATTAAACTCCGGATATACCTATTTAACTTTCATAAAATATTCTGTCAGGCCGGTCATGTTTATTATTAAAATCATAATATTCCTTAGATATTCCTTTTTTTTGAATGGAGGAACCTGCAGTCACTATCTTGTGGATGCGTACTGGGTAAACCTTCAGATTGACACAATAGTCTAGAAATTACACCAACTGGGTACTCCGCACTAGACAGGCCCTATATGACAAGCTTGATCGAGAGAGTATAAATAAGAGGATCGAATACAAGACCGTTTGGCCCATGCTCCCCCTCTGTATATATACATATATATATTATAAAAGGAAAAAATAATCCATAAATGAATTCACAGGTATTGATGAGAGCACTTATTTCAATATCAATGCAATTGCGAAATTGTAAAAATATTTTTGCATCATCTCGCGATCAAACTTTTCTTTTCCTTTTTTAAGAGGCTCACTAGTATATCTGAATAGTTTTTCTACAACCTAAGTCATTCCTACCAATAAATTTGTATTCTATAATTCTATTTCTCATTGGAGTACATCAGGTATCACGGACTTGATTAATATCTGTATTCTCACCCACTAGTGGAAAATAGAAGAAGCTATAAACCAAGGTTCTGGTGAATATAATTTCTATATGCCCTAACATACTTTTGAATCGAAACATCAGAAATGGTACAACTTTTTTCTTAGTAACTAATGGCTATTTTTTGCATGTTTTAAAACATTTACGTGTATGAGTCGTCAAACATGACAATCTTAGATTTATTATCTGATGCATTCTTGCATGAAATGACAGGGAG
>JAOTJB010308561.1:0-14763 GCA_027123815.1 Erythroxylum minutifolium | reverse complement strand
GAAATATCATTTTGAGAATGCCAAACTGATGGCTACTCCCATGTACATTGGAACTAAACTTGATAAAGAAGAAGAAGGCAAAGCTACGGATGAGACAAAATATTGAGGAATGATTAGATCACTACTATATCTTACAAGCTTAAGATTAGACATTTTGTTTAGTGTGTGTCTTTGTGCATGCTTTCAATCAAATCCAAAAGAAAGTCACCTTCAAGCAGTGAAAAGAATCTTTCGATATCTCAACAGAACTATGGATTTTTCACTATGGTATCTAAAAACTGATTCATTTAACATAGTGTGATATTGTGGTGCAGATTATGCAGATGATAAAATTGATCGAAAAAGCACAAGTGGTCAATGTCAATTTGTTAGAGGATGTCTAGTATCTTGCTCCTGCAAGAAGTAAAATTATACAACACTTTTTTAAACTGAAGTGGAATACATGGCATTGTCAGCCATTGTACTCAAATCTTATGGATGAAAATCAACTACAGGATTTTTCTCTAAATTTTGGTCATATTCCTATATTATGTGATAATACTAGTACTATAAATCTTTCTACAAGTCCTGTACATCATTATAGGACTAAGTATATGGAAATTAAATATCATTTTCTTAAAGATCATGTCTCAGAAGGAACCATTAATCTTTTATATGATAATACTGAAAATTAAGTAGCTAACATTTTCACCAAACCACTCTCTGAAGATAGATTTTGTATGTTAAGAAAGAGCTTGGTATGTGCAAACTCTTTAACATTATTTCTGAATGAATATTCTCTGATAATTGTCTTTGCATGTCATTTAGTAGGCTTCTTCTACTCTGATTCCTTAGAAATTCTCTCTTGGTTTGGTAAGCCCCTTAGAGTTTAGAAGGCCCCTTCATTTAGAAGGCTCCTCTCGATTTAATATAGCAAGATTACACATGCACTAAAAAGGTAATTTCCTCTGTTTTGTCGTTTCAACATTTAAAGACGCGCATAAAGTTCTGACAAACATTTGTATGGATCTGTTAGAAGATACATAAATGATCACACTTCTTGTATTAATGTATATTCATTCATCTTCACACGAGATCAATGCTCAAGAAATGCCTAATATACCAAGAATAGACTTCTCTCCTCTACTAACATTGTTCTTTGAAGCATCACTCTTGACTTTATATATTCCAACTCTCTATTTTCGTCTTAAATCTTCTAAACCCCATCCGTCACTTTTACAATGGCATGAACCAAATCAAAAGGGTAACAGAAAACTCCAACTTCTACTGATAGTCGTGGTGAAGCTCATGTTATTGAACCTATCTCCTCTAAGCCCTAAGTATCAAAAGTACATTGGGTTATAAATGATGATGATTAGAGGAAGAACATTCTCAGTTGATTAGACAGCCACAAACCAGAGGAAGTCCTACAAAGCAAGCTGAGAAAATTTTTGAACAAAAGGAAAACCCTAATGCTGAAAAAAGTAATAAGAATCTAGAAAAAGAAAAAAAGGAAGAAATAAAGAAGGAAAAAGCTCATGTGACTGAAGAAACTATTGACAGAAATAAGTTGTTTCATGAAGAAATGATTCCTAAAGGACAAAAGGGCAAAGAAGATAAAAATAGCCGCACAAAAAGGAAAGACATTAATACTACCAAAAATGTTTCAATCAATAGAAGCTGAAGTTTACTATATAATGTAGTACAAGAAAAGAAAGGTGATTGCTAGGTAGATCTTGCCTCCCATGATGTTTAACGACATAGGTATACCTATCTCTCCTTACTTTGTTGCCATCAGTTGGGAAATTTTGTTTGAAATTAAATGAGACAATATGCGATCAGCTAGTTAAGATATTTTACACACACATGAAAAAGGAAGAAATTTATATAAAGCTAGCCATTGTCTCATGGGTGGATAAATGTGAAATTTAATTTCTGAAAAAATCTTAGGAGATATACTGGAAGTAGCTCCTATACGGAGAACTAATTTTCCCTGTCATAAGTGGGATGTTAATGATTTAAGTTGGTTGAAGTTGTTAAATCTATTTGCCTTCATGCTGAGAACATCCAAGACGGAAGGCCCTAGAGCAGGCAATCAGACTTAATACCACGATACCTTGCATCCCTTTCAGGTACTTCAATTTTTCCTACAAGTAGCTTAGTTGAAAGGTGCTTTCTACTAGACACTTATATGGTGTATAATTTGCTGACAGGAAACAAAATGAATCTTCCAGCTACGATCTTGAGGTTTATGGTAGATAAATGGAATCATAAGAATACCACCGGTTACCTACCTTATGGGATGTTGCTCACCAAGATTTTCAACCATTATGGAGTTCTAGTTGCAAATCTAAATTAGTATGCACCGGCTAAATTTTACCCTTCTATTCCTTATCAATTTGGATACAATTGCAAAACAATGTCTAGGTAGACAATAGTTCTGAAAGAGTAGTAGAAAACTTAGATCCTGCCTTAAAACAACAAACTCCTATCCCTCCTTAGGATGAAAATAATGCAAATCTTTAACAGCACTAAGGGATATTCAAATTAATCAAGTACAGATATGAGAACAAATAGATAGCATGCAAAATCAGCTTCTTGACATGCAAATTTTGCTCAGAAGAATCCTTGAATCTCTTCAATAACTTTGTTGCTATTTGCTTTCTGTTTGGCTTATTTATACCAATGATTTTCTTTGATGCATTATTTACTCTTTCCCTTTATTTCATTTGGTTTTATTCCACTTTCTCCCTATACTCTATTATTTTTTGATAATGACAAGGGGAGAGTTTATGTGGATTTTTTTTGCATATTTTTGCATATATGATGATATATTTCTCAATGCTGCCTCAATTATATATTTGATTGATTATGTTGTTGAATTTGTAAAAATCTGTGATATATAAATGATAAGTTCCTTTCTTAAGAGAAGGATCCTTTTAATTATGTCTGAACATATAAAAGTCACAGGTATCATTCGAAATCATCTATTATCTCTTTGAATTTTGAAAAATATATCTATTACTGCTTGTCACCATAAAAAAGGGGGAGATTGTTAGCTTGAGGATTATGATTAATGATTTTGATGATAACTGTATAATATTTCAAAATTCAAATTAATTTTATTTCCTTGTACAATAAATGATCTTATTCTCAAAAGGAAATAAAATCATAAGAAATACGCTTTCTTTCTTACAGGAACCTTCATTATGAACTTACCTTATTATAAATGGTTTATCTGAAAGGATCCTACAAATTATGAAGGTCATATATTAGTCCCATGATTACTGCAAGATTTTTGGCAAAGATGACATCGAATTTATTCAGATTTAAATTCATCTAGTTGATTACAGATGCAAGTGAAGCAACGGCTAGTTGAAGGAATTGACTATTTAAGGAAGAGCAATAACACTTATGAAGCAATGAACATACTCAAACTTTCGAAACATTTGAGCAGCATCCATATTATTGAGAGTCATATCATTCTTATTGTGCCTTATAAAATGAAATCAATCTATCAAGAAAGAAATTGTTATTTTATTTTTTTATGAGGTTTTAGAAGCTTATTATACATTTCAAATGTGGAAGGTTGGAGAACCTTGAAAAATATGTACTCGTGAGTTAGGAGAGGCTCGTCAAATTTAATACTTAGATTTTTATAGTGAAACACTCAAGTTGGATACTTGGGGATTAGACTTAGGCTTAGGTTGTAAGCTGAACCAGTATAAATTGACTGTATCATTCTTTTCTCTCTCTTATTATCTTTTATATTTCAGCATTATATTGTGTATGTGTGTGTTCATTTCAATAAAAGACTCCTTCACTTTTATAATAGATCCCTTATGTTTTCAACTTGCTGATATTTCCTTTCAGTTTTAAGAGGCGCCTTTTATTTTTAAACTATTTTAACAAGAATCATCATTTAATAGGCTTCTTTCATTTAAGCTCCTATTGCCTACAGGCTCTAATTGTTTAAAAGACTTTATCCTCTAATAGGCTCCTACTATTTTTATTTGTTCACTAGGATCTGTTTATTCTACCAATTGAAAGAGCTTGCAAAATTTTTATAAGTCACACACAATTCGCACCCCCCTCTTATATGTGCTTGCTTTATCAGAAATCCCTTGACGATTCAACCCTAAATAGGAAGACCACTGATCAACAAGAAGAAGAAGAAGCATGTTTCATGACAAGAATTCCATACCTCAGTAGTTATTGCTAGCAAGGAGATGAAGAACATACTTGACGACTCTACCTTAATTTGGAAGTTTCTAGAGTCTCATTTAGATGGAGGGATTTCTTTTCCCTTTAAAGGAAAATCACTAGATTGTCAAAGCTTTTGTTATTTCTGTGCTTTCTACATTGTTGTTTAAGGCTTAGTTTGTATGACACTTACGATTACAAGTGCACTTAAAATGTCGCAAGTGGTTATTCACATAGTTTTTATCCAACTACAACAATCGATACAACACAACATAATGTCCTTATGGTAAGAGCAATAAGTCAATCTTAGATTAGTACTTTTTCAAAATATTTATAAATAATAGTCACATAGAAGAGATTTAACGAATGTCTTGCAACTTGAAATTATAATATAAAGTTAAAATCAAATATTTAACAATTGAATACAACATAATGCATTGAATAGTAATTGGAGTTTACAACTAGAACACATGATAACTTACAAGTTCCGATTAGCACTTTAATGTTTTACTTCTCAAAATGTTTGTTTCCATTTTAGAATCTTGGACAATATCTAAACAAAATATTATTGAAAATTACAAATTTGATGTAGCGTACTTCATTCTTAATAACATTGTATCATAGTTTTATTGTGTATAATATTTGCTTTTCTTCTATTTTAGTGCTTGTCATAGTCACACAAGTAATTGCATTCTTGGGTAGAATATAAACTTAGTTTATAAAAGTAAATTCTTTTAATCGATGAGTTTCTTTTTACTAGAATTGTATTATTTAATTTGACATAGATTAGTTGACTAAATTATTACCATTATCCTTTTTAACATTTCTGGATCGATACAATTACGTTAATGTTCATATAGAAATATTCTTTTCTGTGGATTCTCATTTTCTTAAATACAGTATCATTGTTTGATTGAGTATAATATTTTCTCTTCTTTTAATCCAGGGTTTGTCACAATCGTATAAGCAATTGCATTCTTTAGCAAAATATAAACTTGGTATTTCAATTTTGATTTACCATTATGTTATTTGCAACCTATATTGCATTCAATTATTTAGTAAATGACCTATAATGTATAACTACATGGCTAAAAATTGGATGACTCATCAAAAATGGTTCAATCAATGCTTAGAAGGAATAAAGACTTTTATGAAATTTATAAAAGATCAAATGAGTTCAAAATCTGAAATTTGTTGTCTACGCACAGATTGGTTCAATTTCAGCAATCAAAGTCAATTATAGTCTATAATCACTTATTATTCCAAGTCATAAATAAATTTTATACTTAACATATTTGTCATGGCTAACGTTTTAAAGCAAGCAATGTTAGAAGTTTTGATATAGGTGATGAAATATAAGGAGTTGATAATGGTGATAACAATAGCAATGTAGATGATGGAATTCAAGAAATGTTAGAGGATGTAGGAATTATATGGAGACTATAGATGATAATGCTATGCCTAATACATTTGGTAGAATTACACAAGATATTTTTTAGAAGATATTGAAAGAAGCTTATGAAGGAATATATCTAGTGTGCTCAAATTTCTTATAACTACCTTTTGTTGTGAATTTGTTGCACTTGAAGATATATAAAAGGTGGAGTAATAAATCTTTTGATATGTTAATTATCTTGCTTAAAGATTTATTATGAAACAAAAGAAATTTTGTTGAGGGACCTAGGATTAGGATATATATCAATACATGTTTGTAATTATAATTGTACTATCTTTTGGAAGGAGTAATTATAATTGTACTATCTTTTGGAAGAAGTTTAAAGATCTTCAAGAACGTCTAATTTGTGGTATATCAAGGTGACTATTGGATGATGAAAAGGGGAAAAAGATACCTAATAAAGTGTTGAGATACTTTCCTATTAAATCATGACTATAAAGACTATTTATGTTAACAAAAATAATTATAGATATAATATGGTATAAATAAAAACACATTAATGATAATGTCATACATTGGCCGACAAAATTTGTAAATGCATAGAATCGTTCCTAGTACTTACACATCAAGTATTCCAAAGTCATATCCCACAAGGACTAAAATACTCGCTACTGCATTAATCCTAATTACTTGAACTGAAATGACAAGAAATTTAAAAGATGATTGGATTAGAAAAAATAATAAATTGTAAAGACTGTAAATAAAAAAACAAGGTAAATCTGATGATTTAGACTTAGGGTTTGGGTTTTACCAATTTAAGAGATTGATTGATAAATTATGGAATTGATTGAATGACAAGTTATAATAACAATTGCATAAAAATCACTTATATTCTCTCTCAAGATATATAAGAATACCCGACTGGTTTATTACCACCTCTCAATGTGAAACCTAACTAGTCAAATTCATTACGAACAAGCAACCATACTTATCACACTAGTTCAAGATATCTCTATCTCTAAATCTAATGTTTTTATCTTCATAAGGCACAAATCATACTTCACCTATCAGTCCATCATATGATTCCTAATGTTACATTTATGGTGATCAAGTATAGAAACAACAATGAAGCTCAAGAAAGATAAATATAACCCAAGAACTTTCATTCAACACCAATCAATCCGTAAAAAATAAATAAATCCCCAAAATAGGCTACATCCCTAATTTTAAATGGGGTTTAGTTCCAGAACATGATAAAAGAATCTAATACATAAAGACAATCAACATCCATGACAGGGTAGAGAGAGAAGATAGAAAGAGAAGACAAAACAAGCTTGCTTCCAATTTTGATTCAGTCCTCCTTCTTCCTCTTCTTTGTCTCTTTTGGGTTCCTCCTATATGTTGCCTCGTTTTTAGTTCTAGAACCCCTAATTTGGTCTTTAAATGAGTATTTATAGTGTCTTGGGGTCAAAGAAACCTAGTTTTTTCCAAATAGGGAAATAAGGATTGTAACAGTGCCAACAAAATCCATTAAGCGGACCTTTTCTATCTTTTGGAGCAACTTTGGTTAAAGAATGTCCATTAGGCAGACATGATTTCCACTGGGCAGACCTTTTCATGCTTTTCAGCTTTCAATGGTAAGAGGCGTCCGCTTAAAGCGGAACAAAACCCTGAGGTCTCGAGTTCGAGTACCAGAGGGGACAATACCTGGAGTGATGGCGGTGGAGGCCGGGCTCCACAGTAGCGATCCGGCCCAAGTCCGGATGCTACAGGACCCCTCTCCGTCATAGGGTAATCTGACCAATCCTTCCTTTTATTTTTTATGTCAATACTCATTTAGAATTGTCAAGGGACGGGGAGCTCCAAATTTCTTACTATCTTACACAATCATCTTCAAACCTATACATCGCGAATACTCGTGTTGTTGGAACCTCGCATTAGTGGTCCCAGAGCTGAGACTGTCCTGAACAAGCTCAGATTTGAGTTTTCTTTTCGCGTCAAGGCACTGGGATTTTCAAGGGGGATCTGGTTGCTTTGGTCTAGACCGTTTGATATTTCCGTTGTGCTCGCACATCGTCAGTTTATCCATACTTCAGTCAGACTGGACGGCCAGGAATTTGAGTTGACTATTGTATACGCTAGTCCGTAAGTCTCTACTCAAAACCACCTCTGGCCCATCCTTCAATGGCTTAGTCACCGCCAGACTCGACCCTGGCTCGTCGGAGGGGATTTCAACACTAAGCTTGCTATGTTGAACAAATGGGGAGGTGGAGTAGCCACTCGGGTAGTGTCGACCCACTTTCGTGACTGGGTTAATGGTAGTGATCTCCATAATCTACGCTATACTAGTTCTCGATTTACGTGGAGACGAGGTCTCGTGCATGCTTGGTTGGACAGAGTTTTTGGCTCTACTGCCTGGCTGGAGACATTCCCCAACACCGTTAACCGACACCTCCCTTTTCTCAGATCGGACCATAGGCCCCTTCTCATCTCCGTTGCTAACTAACTTTGAGGACCATGGGTACCTCTGGTTTCTGGTTCCAAAATGCCTAGCTCACTAAGGGCAATTTCGAGGGCGAGGTGGCCGCACATTGGTCACCACCTGGGGGGCCTGTGCACAAGGCTCTCACAAACTTATCCCAACACCTCTCGTCCTGGGCTAAGGTGGAAGGTGGGAGCTTTTGTATCAAAGAGCAACGCCTTCTTGCCCGACTGGCTGGTATTCAGCAACACATGCAGGATCATAATATGGAATATCTACTGGCCCTAAAAGATCATCTCACTAAAGGAACTGCTCCAGGTGATGTGTGAAGAGGAGCTCTATTGGCATCAAAAAACGCGGTGCGTCTGGATCTCAAAAGGGGACCGCAATACCCAGTATTACCACACCATCACTACTGCCAAACGCAAGCAGCTCCTTATTCTGAGCCTTTAAGACCACCGTGGCAATTTAGTGTCGGAGCGCGACTCATTGCATCGCCTAGCTCAAAATTATTTTGATCAGATTTACAGGCGCAATGAGCAGCACTATAGGCCATTTCCAATCTCAGGAGCCTTTCCAGTGCTTTCTTCTGAGCGCATTCACGATTTTGAGTTGCCAATACAAGCTCCTGAGATTCGACATGCAGTTTTTAGCATCAATCCTAATAAAGCACCAGGAGTGGATGGCTTCAATGCACTGTTCTTCTAAAGTCAATGGTCGACAATAGGACCGTCGGTGGTGGCTTTTCTCCAACAAGTTCTCCGAATGGAATGATGGGAATCCGAGCTGAACCAGACCCTCCAAGTGTTGATACCTAAGGTTCCTTCACTGTCAACTATTTCCCAATTCCGTCCCATCAGTCTCTGTACGGTCCTGTACAAAATCCTCTCGAAGGTTCTGGTGAACTGTTTGAAACCCCATATGGACCATCTCATCACGGCTAATCAATACAGTTTTATTCCAGGGCGTAAAATCTCTGATAATATTATCCTAGCCCAGGAAATCATTCACTCGATACAAACGACACAGGGGAAGACAGGCTATTTAGCCCTTAAAGTCGACCTAGAAAAAGTGTACGATACACTCAACTGGGATTTCATCCGTGACACTCTGTTGGAGATAGGCTTGCCTTCTAACCTAATCATTATCATCATACGGTGTGTGTCTACGGTATCCATGCAAGTCCGATGTCAAGGCGTTCCTTTCGAGTCTTTTACTCCCTCTCGGGGAATCCGACAAGGGGACCCTCTTTCGCCGTACCTTTTTGTGTTATGCATGGAACGACTAGGCCAGCTAATCTCTAAAGAGGTGGCCTAGGACCGTTTGAAACCGATCAAGTTGAGTCGTACAGGACCCCCCATCTCTCACCTCTTTTTTGCAGATGACCTGGTTTTGTTTGCTGAAGCCGATGAAGCACAGACACAGATTATTAGGCGAACGATGGAAGTGTTTTGCCAAGCCTCCCGGCACAAAGTGAATCCAACTAAAACCAAGGTCTTTTTCTCTAAAAATGTCCCGCGGACTACAAGGGATCGGATCAGTCACCTTTTGCAAGTGTCGTGTACAAGTAACCTGGGGAAGTATCTAGGGGTCCCACTGCTGTACGAACATACTAACAGAAGCACGTATCATTATCTCACTGAGCACGTGTAAAATCGATTGGTTGGTTGGAGAGGGCGACACTTGTCCCTCACTGGAAGAGTGATGCTTACCCAGTCAGTAATCGCCTCCTTACCCCTCTATACTATGCAAACCGTCTGACTCCCACGACAGCTTTACGATCAACTTGACAAGCTCATGCGTCACTTCATCTGGGGCTCGTCGGGCGGGTAGCAAAAAACACATCTGGTGAAATGGGAGGAGGTATGCCGACCTAAAGAAGCTAGGGGTCTCGGGCTTAAAAGCGTACGGTCCGCTAATGATGCTCTTCTCACCAAATTGGATAGGATCTGCTTATAAACCATTCTGCGTTATGGGTAAGGGTTCTCCTAGCGAAATACCGCTTTGATACCTAATCCATTCCCTGCTCGATTGCTAGGGGTCGCGCATCAGCGTGTTGGCAGGGAATCGCTGTAATTTGGCTTATTGTACGGCAAGGACTCTCCTAGACTTTGGGTAATGGAAGACGAATCTGCTTCTGGACAGACAAATGGGTAGTGAATTGGGGTCACCTTATCGATTTAGCGGTGGCTCCGCTTCTGGACAACATCCTGATGTTTACCGTGGCGAAACTCCTCACTGATAATGGGGAGTGGCGATGGCCTTTGTTCCACCACTATTTGCCTCATACTGTATATCTAGATATTGCGAGACTCCACCCTATCCCTTTAAATGGGGTGGAAGATTCGGTCGTCTGGGGCCCAACCCCACATGGGGGTTTTACCGTAACATCAACTTACAACCTCATTGAGGCACCGAGTTCGCCTGCGACCTCAAGAGTTGGGATCTCATCTGGCACTGGCCAGGGCCACAACGCATTCAGACCTTTCTCTGGTTAGCTGCTAAGTCTAAATTGCTCACCAACCAACACCGATTGGCCAGGCATCTCACTGATGATAGCAACCGCCACATTTACGGACAGGAGGAATCGATCTTGCATGTGTTACGAGACTGCCAAAGAGTGAAAACCTTCTGGTATCAATACCCTGCCACAATGGTGAATGCAGGTTTCTTTCACCAAGGGGAGGAGCATTAGTTGTTAACGAACCTTAGGCAACGGGGTCGTGCTAACCACACCGATTGGGCCAGGATCTTTGGAGTTGCCTGTTGGTTTTTATGGCAATGGAGAAAAAAATGCCTCTTTGAGGATGGATTTAGCTGGCCTGAGCATGGATCGCGATATGTTTGGGACAATGTGGAGTGGATCGAGAGGGCACGTGTCCTTGAATCTCGAGTGTTTCCACAGCAGGGGTGGGACCAAGGGCAGACAGTCGGCTGGGAAAAACCACCGGAAGGGTGGGTAAAGGTAAACACTGATGGGGCAGCCAACCTAGCTACCAACCTCATCACCGCTGGGGGCCCACTCAGGGACAACCAAGGCCGCTGGCGCGGTGGTTTTGTTCACAAAATTGTTGCGGGGTCACCCCTAACTGTTGAGTTGTGGGGTGTTCACTCGGGGCTTACTATCGCTTGGGAGCAGGGCCTCTGCTGTATCGAAGTCGAAGTTAACTCAACTGAAGTCATTACTATTCTATCATCCTCCCCTCTAGTTCTGATTGAGTCTAACATTTTGATTGCAGGTATACGGGAGTTGCTCTACCGTAACTGGGAGGTGAAAACCCAGCGTGTCTACCGCGATGAAAACCAATGTGCCGACCGCATGGAAGCTCTAGCAGGCTACTCAGGTCCAGGCCTGCATTTCATCCTGAAGCCTCCGAGTCTGATTATCGATCTCCTCTATCATGATCTGGAAGGGACCCTACATTGCCGACCAGTGATTTAGTTTAGTTTTCCGATTATTGTACAAAAAAAACAACTAGTTGGGTACTATAGGAAATTCAAGGAAAGCACTTAAAAAATCGATAAAATTTCAATTTTTCCCCGGAAACTTCCTCGGAGAAGCGACGGTCCCCTAAAAGACTAATTTTCATACACTCAAATCAGCTTGTAAGAGAAGGCTAAACAAACAGCATTAGCTCACTGGTCCTATTCTTTTTCACAATTAAAACATCGACGTTTTAATAAAACCAACTACTAAAGGCTTCTGCTTTGCTCTCACCTGAGCCAAGCCGATTTGTTCTCTTTCTTTGATTTTGCTTCCCACCTCAACTCTTTCCTTCCCCTTTTAGGTTAATTCATGGAACATCTCCATCCATCCTAGATCGAGTTTCGAGCTTCTTAAAGGATGAGGTATGCTCTTTTTGGACGAAGCTTCATAATTTTATTCTCTATCAACAACATGGATGCGAACCCACTTCCTTTCCTTTTCTCTCCCACTCTCTCGCTTTCGTTTCTTCCATTCTTTCATATACTTGCTTTCAACTCAACTCTTTCCATCCCCCTTTTGGGTTAATTCATGGAGTGTCTCCTGAACCCTTGAGGAGAGGGTTTTTTTTCAATTAGAGCAAAGATCATGGCTCGGGGTAGGAGAATAGTGGATTGATGGTTTTGACTAAGGACAATTCATTGGGAGAAGCTCAAGACATAAATGCGGTTTTGGTTAATGCAAATCAGGTTTGTTTGATCGTTAGTTGTTCACATTCTTTTGCAATCATATCTCAATTTATCTCTTTAATTGGAAAGGTACTATTGTTTATTTTCCATTATTTTAAATTTTGATGATTAGGTAAAAGACTTTTATCTCTTATAAATTTTCTTAGATGCGTGCAGTTTTATAAATGGTTTATAGATCTAGAACTGGCCTTAAAACTGGAGGTTGGTAGCAATCACTTTCTTGGCACATTGTCACATTGTGAGGGATTGTTGTGAAATTTATTCTCTGCCTTTCTTGTTTTTTGCTTGTAGACGGTAGAGAAATATTAGCATTATGTCAATACTTTGACAGAGAGGATACTGACAAGTGATGATATATTTCGTCAAAAATTTGCGTTAGTATTCCATAAAGAAATTTGGGTTATTAGCCTTTAATTTTCATTTGTGGTTCCTTTTAAACTTTTTAGTATTCCATCAAGAAATTTGCGTTATTGATCTTTAATTTAAGTTCAATTAGTTTTTGTTTAGATTTGTGATGGCTGAGGTCATTTTGGATGTGGGTGGACGAAACACTGGACTTGTTTAATGAACTACAGCTTCAACATCAAGTAGTAGCTACAAAGACTAAGACTCTTCATGATATCGTCTGGCATTATTCCTTTATCCTTTCTTTGTATTATTTGGTAATGTGCCAAAATGAGTTACAATATCTTCATTCTGGATTAGTCAAATTTTCTGATGCTAAATATTGAAGACTTCAATTTAGGTTTTCTTAACATATTGGAAAAGGTCTGGCTTTAAAAAGCTTAGAGGTTGTACTGATTTGCTTGTATTTCTCAAGAAATTCTTAACCATATATATCTAGGGTATAAAAATGGTCTACAAGCCTACCTCATGTTAAAGATTAAGTGGAAATATCTAAAATAGATCTTAAATACAATATAAATATAATATAATCCTCTTTCATTTCTTTGTAGTTTCTTTCATATTTTTGCTAGAATACTATTGGCAAGTTAGATGTAATTTTCTATCCTATTCAGGATTTGCATTAAGTTATATTCTTTTACTTAATTATGATTGTGAATTCAAATTTTATCATGGTATGTAACTTTATGCAATTTTGTAAAATAGATTATATATTCTACAAAATCAAATATATATAATTATTCTGTAATCTACCTAAAGAAGTTAATCCTCTCGGTTTTTTGATATTGTTGTCAATTTCAGTTGGTGGAAAAGCAAAGATTGATTGAATTTGCTACTAATGCACTTTGAAGCAAGCTCTATTAATTTGACAAGTTGGAGAATGCAAGTTTGGATGCAAATACATTCTCAGTTTTAGTTGCTTTGAAGTTACGTTTCTGTCTTCGGCTTTATTCTAGTGACAATGTTATCTGTGTTGATCTGACTTGGCATTCAATTTTAGTTTTTCTTTTTCTTTTCACTTATGCACCTTACCGATAGAAGGCAGCTTGGTTCCTATAGCCAGTATGTAACATCCCAAACCACTCGCCCATAGATATTGTCTTCTTTGGGTTACCTATCAGGCAAAAACCATCACAGTTTTGCTCTTCCCGTACCTGAGAAAACATGTTTATGGGGAAAAGGTATCAGTACCCTTATAAGGCATACTTCGCTCTCCTCTCCGACCGATGTGGGTCTCATAACCCACCCCCTATAAGGCCCAGTATCCTCGTTGGCACAACGGGTTGGGAACTGGCTTTGATACCATTTGTAATAGCTCAGACCACCCACTTGTAAATATTGTCTACTTTGGGTTGCCCATCAGGCTAAGGCCCTCACAGTTTTGCTCTTTTCGTATTTGAAAAATGCATCTATGGGGAAGAGGTATCCGTACCTTATATTGCGTACTTCGTTCTCCTCTCCAACCAATGTGGGATCTCACAATCCATGCCCTTAAGGCCCAGCATTCTTACCGGCACAACGGGTCAGGAACTGGCTCTGATACCATTTGTAATAGTCTAGACCACCCACCTACAGATGTTATCTGCTTTGGGTTGAGCATCAGGTTAAGGTCCTCATTGTTTTGCTCTTTTCACATCCAGGAAAATGCGTCTATAAGCAAGAGGTATCTGTACCCTTATAAGGCATACTTCATTTTCCTCTCCAACCAATATGGGATGTCACATAGTAATCCTCTATGTCAGTTAAGGCATGAAAGTCAAAATGAATTGGTAAAGATTCAGTTAGAAGATCGCTATGTAGATGAATGGCTATACTTTGTGATGGTGAAGAAGATTGATTCAATAATTGTCGACTTTTTTTAGTTTCTGTAGTAGCTTCAATGTCAAACCTATGTATATGGATCTCCTCTTTTTTAATAGACAGATTAATCATATAATAGATCTTCTTATTATTAGTCATCTGAATATGAATCCTAGAGCAATCAGTTTTGTTCTAGGAGTTCATTTCACCGATCATGAGGATGTCTTTGTTTGTTAAAATCTTGCTTGTGATGGAGTTCAAACTTGTACCTTGCATTATTTAGATGTTGTTATAGTGGATTATTTCTTTTAATGGATTTCAATTA
>JAOTJB010308553.1:0-16494 GCA_027123815.1 Erythroxylum minutifolium | reverse complement strand
ATTCCTAAGTATTTCTAAGCAGAAGCTGTAAATACAGCTTGTTATATTCAAAATAGAATACTTATGCGACCATTATTGAATAAAACTCCATATGAGTTATGGAATGGAAGGAAGCCTAATATATCTTACTTTCATCCATTTGGTTGCAAGCATACTATATTGAATACAAAAGAAATTTTCGATAAATTTGATTCTAAGGTCTATTCAAGAATTTTTCTAAGATATTCATTATCTTCTAAAGCTTATAGGGTTTATAATCTTGCGTCTAAATCTGTTGAAGAATCTATTCATGTCAAGTTTGATTATAGTTCTCAACCAGATAGAAGTAATGATACTAATAATGAAACCCTAGCAGTACCTTTAGTTAATATTGAAGGTGTGACACCGTCAGAAGCTTCTTTAGAGAAAGTAGAAGAGGTTCCTGGAAGTCATAGTTTGAAAAGGGACTGGAGATATAAATCTTCTCACCCAGAAGATCTAATTATAGGAGAAACCTCAGATGGAGTGAGAACTAGGTCTAAATTCAGAAGAGAAGCAAATGTAGCATTTATTTTTGAAATAGAGCCTAAGAAAATTGATGAAGCTTTTCATGATGAAGCGTGGATTTTAGCTATGCAAGAAGAACTGAATCAATTTACTAGGTGTAAAGTTTGGTCTTTAGTTCTCAGACCTTCTAAAAATTCTATTATAGGAGCCAGATGGGTTTTAAAGAATAAACTAGACGAATTGGGAAGATTAGTAGCTTAAGGCTATAATCAGTAAAAAGGAATAGACTATAATGAAACTTGTGCTCTTGTAGCTAGGTTAGAAGCTATTAGGATTTTGCTTGCATATGCTATCTGTCATGATATAAAGCTATTTTAAATAGAAGTGAAAAGTGCCTTTTTGAATGGTTTTATAGAAGAAGAGATTTATGTAAAGCAACCTCCTGGTTTCGAAGATCCTAAGAAACCAAACTATGTTTATAAACTTAAGAAAGCTTTATATGGCTTGAAACAAGCTCCTCGAGCTTGGTATGATCGTCTAAGTTCGTTCTTGATTGAAAATGGTTTTAGAAGAGGAAATGTAGACAAGACTTTGTTTAGAAAGTGCATTGAGAATGATTTCATCATAGTACAGATATATGTTGATGATATTATTTTTGGTGCAACGTCTAAAAAGCTATGTTCTAGTTTTGAAAAACTGATGAAAAGTGAATTTGAAATGAGCATGATGGGTGAATTAAAATTCTTTCTTGGTTTACAAGTTATGCAAACCGAAGAAAAGATTTTTATTCATCAACAGAAGTATATTAAAGAACTGTTGGTTAAATATGGTATGGATAAAGTAAAACCGATGTCAACTCCTATGCATCCTTCAAACCCTTTATCTAAGGATGAAGCAGGTAAGAAGGTTGATCAAACCCTTTTTAGAGGAATTATTGGTTCTTTACTTTACCTTACAGCAAGCAGACCTGATATTTTGTTTAGTGTTTGTTTGTGTGCTAGATTTCAAGCAAATCCTAGAGAATCTCATTATATTGCTGTTAAAAGAATTTTGAGATATCTATCAGGTTCTACTGATCTTTGCTTAACGTATGAGAAAGGTAAAGATTTCAGGTTAATTGGTTATTGTGATGCTAATTATGCTGGAGACAGGATTGATAGAAAGAGTACAAGTGGAGGCTGTCACTTTCTTGGCCATAATCTAGTTTCTTAGTCTAGTAAAAGACAAAGTTCAATTGCTCTATCTAATGTAGAAGCTTAATATATGTTAGCTGCAAGCTGTTGCTCACAGACGTTATGGATCAAGTATTAGTTAGAAGATTATTCAATAAAAGAAGAACAAATTCCAATTTTTTGTGACAACACAAGTGCTATCAACCTATCGAAGAATCCAATACAACACTCAAAGGTAAAGCATACCGAAGTTAGACATCATTTCTTACGAGACTATGTATAGAGGGGAATCGTTAGTCTACAGTTTGTTGAGACAAATCATCAATGGGAAGATATATTCACTAAGATTTTAAAAGAAGAAAGATTCAAAGAAATTAGACAAAACTTGAATATGGTAGTGTTGAGTGATCAATCGTCTGACACGTCCTGACCCAGATGATTTTCACAGAAGGAAGATAAAAAGTCATAAGTCTTCAAGAGCACGGTAACTGTAAGTTACAGACGGTAACTTTTGAGAAGGAAGTAAAGGGAAATCCTCTCATAAGGTTCAGAACATCACCTACCTTACAATACTCTTGAAATTCTCTGAAATCGACTTTTGCAGAGCTCTCAACAAAACATTTCATTACTCTATTCTTGATATCAAGCCCTTTCGGTTTACATTCTCATCTTCAGATACTAACCTCATTACTTTGAGAAGTTTTTACCGTCTATAGATCACATTTGAGCAAGCTATGATTTATGGAAGACACATTGATTTTGACTCTTTGAAGAAGAATCAGATGGATATTGAATCAGAAGTTGATGCAGCGGGATGGAAAAACTTCTTTCATGTTTGTGAAATAGTCTATCTAAATGAAGTATATGAGTTTTGGAAGAATGCAAAAGTAGTAGACGATACTGTAGTATCAACGGTGGATAGATTATCGGTTATTGTGACACTGGAGCTAACCGAGAAGGTCAGTGGATGTCCATGTGTTGGAGCAGAGGTGTTTCATAACACAAGATGGATGGCTGAAAACTATGTAAAGAAGGCACATGTCAATCGACAAATATATGAAAGTAGTGACCTAAAGGACAAGAAGGCATCAAATCTTGTTCCGAAGGCTAGGGTTCTACATGCGATAGTTTTTCACTGTATTCTACCAAGACCAGGATCGAAGAACGTTGTGATGATGATAGATTAACAATGCCTGTTCTATCTACTCAATCATCAGGCTATAAATCTTCCACAATTGATTTTCAAGTATATGATGAAGATGAAGAGGGATTCTAATGCCTTACCATATAGCATGTTGCTAACAAGAATCTTTAGAGATTCTGGGATTCTTCTTGACAGAGGAAACAGAATGAAGATGAATATCAAAAGCATTATTAATGCGTCAACTATATGTAGAATGGGATTGAAAACTCAAGAAAAGGAGGATACAACTTCTATAGCGAAAGCAAGGACTGAGAGGGAGCGTATTGTCAGACGCAGCGTGAGTGGAAATGTTACACCCACAGAGAAGAAGAAACCTCAATCCTTAGGAAGAATGGTTATAGAAGAAAAGAAGAATAAATCGTTAAATGTAGCAATTAAAGCTAAGACGATATCACAAAGAGAAGAAAGCCAGGTGCATCTATCTGAGAAACAAGTGTCAATGAAAAGAAAGGGGGAGACACTTGATTCCGAGAAACTAAAAAAATTAAGAAGATCACTAAGGTTATTAACTTTGCGCTAACAAGAGTAGAAGAGAGGGAAAGGATTAACTTTTGGTGAAGATTCTGAAAAGGTAAAGAAAGCACCACAGGCTACTAGGTCTTTAGTCTCAATTTTGCAAGAATAGTGGGAAAAGTCAACAAAAGAGACAGAAATTAAGAGAAAGTTGGAGTTTGAAAGGAAGAAATCTCAACCACAACCACCTTATAGACTGGTAGAAGAAAGTAAGAAGCTGAAGACCAGTTAGAAAGAGAATACTTCCACTGATGGTCAACAAAAGGAAAAATCAGTTGAACACAGAGTAGTATCTCATAGTCCTATCAGAAAAGAGGACTTGAGAATGAAGGTGATCGAAGAAATCATACCTGTTATAAGCAGAAGCTCAATCATTATAAGAGAACATATAAAAAGGTTAGTCAAGGTACAAGTTGAACCTATACTGGTCAATAATCAATCTATACATCTTCTAAATCATGAAGAAAGAAGATCATAAAGTCAGAACCATATCTATTGAAGATAACAAAGGATCGATATACTATTTACCCAGCTATGAATAGGAAATTGATCAAGATTGTACCAGATATACAACCTAAAGCTTCAAAAATTGTACGCAATGTAGATAAAGGTAAACAGAAGATGTACCCTGAAGGAAAAACAGGTGACCTGACAGAAGATCAAATACAAGAAGCTATGAGAAGCATAAATGAGGTATGCAATGCAGAACAATCAAGAGGAATCTATGTTTCACATCACATTTCAAAAGTATCAGGAAGTCATTGTGGATGCTTCACCATAGATGCAACTTCTCAGGTAGATGGAAGAGTGACAAAAGGACAGTTCAGAACTATCATGGTTGAAGGTATTAGTTTCAACTTAGAAACTCTTGTGTGTCTAATCATGCGCCTTAGACCTTTTAGTTCTATATCTTCAATTAGAGATGTCCTTCGCCTTCTTGGAAAACCAATTCCAAAACTACCTAGACCTAATGACCTTGATCTCTTTGAAGGAAAATAATTGTTCAAACCTCTTATGATCAAAATCATTAAATTAGATGTTTTACCTTCAGAAACACTTGTTGCAACAAACTTCTATCCATCATATGTACCTCAACAAGTTCCTACAATTGATAGGGAAGAAGTTAGTCACTCTCAGTAGTGGAGCCAGGAAGCCTTAGTTAAGGAGATTGAAGAAATTCATACTAAGGTTGATGATCTGAGTGACTCAGTTGGCGATCTACATGAGGAAGTAGCATATCTACGAGTTTCAATTGAAGAAGGCCTCAAGTTGATCAGAACTGATATGCAACGTATATTTTCTGAAATTATGAAGCATCTGTGATAAACTTTTTGATTAATAACAAATAGGGGGAGAAAAACAGAAGAAAGGGGGAGAAAAGTATAAAACAGAAGAAACAAGAGAAGAATAGGGGTAGAAGAACAGAAGCAGAAGCAGAAGAAAGAAAAGCAGAAGAAAGAAGAGAAGAACAGATACAAGAAAAGAAGATAGCAGATGTGTATATTTCTTGATGTCTTCTTATTCATTATTTGAATAAAATTCGTTCATTCACTTTTATCATTCTAAAATTATGATTATTTATTATCATCAAAAAGGGGGAGATTGTTAAGTCAAGATGACTTCACGATGATTAATTTTGATGACAATAAAATAATAATAATGTTAGAAATAAATGAACTAGTTTGATGAGTGTGTTAAGTGCACAAAAGAAGTGAAAACACAGAAGAAGCAGAAGATACAGAAAAAGTGAAAACACAGAAGAAGTAGAAGATATAGAAGAAGTGAATACACAAAAGAAGCAGAAGATACAGAAGAAGTGAAAACACATAAGAAGCAGAAGTGAAAGCACAGAAGAAACAGAAGATACAGAAGAAGTGAAAACACAGAAGAAGCAGAAGATACAGAAGAAGTGAAAACATAGAAGAAGCAGAAGATACAGAAGAAGTGAAAACAAAGAAGAAACATAAGATACAGAAGAAGTGAAAACATAGAAGAAGAGGAAAACATAGATGATACAAAGATGAAGATACGCTAGTACGTCGGACAGTTAGTTAGCTGGAGTTAGTTACAGAACTCAACTGAATAACAGTTATCAAGATTCAATAATTAGTTATCAAGATTCAAAAAGCAGTTGGAGACTTAGACTATAAATACTAGTCGCAGTCGAACAATGAACAACTTTTTTGAAAACTTTTGAACTATTGATCTTTTGAGCTTTCAAGTGTATACTTACAAAGAAAAATTTTGTAGTGTGATACTAGAGAGCAAACCCTACTGTAACAAAAGCTTACAATATCTTTCTAGTGAGAGAAAGAAAAGGCTAAGAGCCTGGAGAGGCTAAGATAGCAGAAAGAATACACTAAAGAATACTTATTGTAAGAGACCTAAAGAGGCTCTAAAAGGGAAGAAAGAATACTTGTAAATTTGTTGAAGCATAGTGAAAACTCAGATGAACTCTGAGAAATGGACATAGCCCACGGTTTGGGGTGAACCAATATAAAAATCGCAGTGTCTATCTTCTATCCTTCAACTTATTCTATTTTTTTTAAAATAAGTGTATAGAAGTTATTTGCGATTTAACTACATAACTAATTATGTATAACTTATGTGGTATTCTTTTAACAATTTAGAGAAGTTCTTAAGAAGAAATATTAAAGATTTTGTTTTCACAAAAAAAATACACAATTCAACCCCCTCTTCTTGTGTATATTGTATATTGTACGTGAATTCTATATTAACTTGTGATTTACTTCACTTATTTTGTACAATAATCAGTAAGATCAAATATTAAGGTCCACACTATATTTTAAAAATGTTCAGCTCCTTATTCATGGTGTGAACCCAATTGAATTGAAAAATAAGTGCAAATGTCACATATTTCAAAAATATTAGCTAATAATTACTTCTTGTTGAACATTTCCTATGAATGGTGATGTTTCTCGAATTTTTAATCCATTGGAAGCTTCTCATCTTTCTCATCTTCCTCGTTTGGTTCAATAATTAAATTGTTTGAAAATCTTGCTTTTGTTATTTTTAAGGGTTAAATTTCTCTACATGTTACAAAAATGTCTTGAAGAATTTCTTAAAGGAAAGAAGGTTAGATTAATCAAGATTAAAGGAAAAAACTCTTTAAAAGTAATGCCTAATTCAATAACTACATCTCTACTATATTTCATTTTCCTTTTCTTTTCTAAGAACATTACAAAATCAGGAAATTAATGTGTTTTAGGTATCCAATTAAGCTTGGTTCCTTGATTGTTGGGCTTCTTCTTTCAACCTACACTTCAATTGTTTGCTTACTATTTTTTGTTTGAGAAAATAAAATCTATCAATATTTTTATACTTATTATAAAAATGACATACCATGTTATATAGACAATGATGGTTCTTAAAATAATTGCTTGGTCTTCTATAAGTATAATAAGGAATCTTCCTTTGAACATTAAAGGTATTGGAATTTCTTCTAGTTTATTGAAATGTCCTATGGTGATTATATTTATGATGCCTATTATGAATGAATGCTAAATGTATGCTCCTTTGAGGCTTAAAACGATGTGAGTGGATTTGTATGTTAATATAGAATTTATGTATATTCTACCCTTGAAAGTATTAAACTTTGTACCTAGATTCTATTCCATATATGAAATCTTAATGCTTACTTTTAAAATTAGTCTTAGTAGATGTGGCATGTGTATATATAGGCTTAGATATGGATTCCTTATACTTATCTGTCACATTAGCCAATGATTCTTCGCTGTGTAAATATTTTTGCTTACAAACTTGGTTCTAGAATTGGTCTCACTTCTTTAGTTATATATTATTCTATTCCTATCATTGGAATTATTTTGAGCTCCTAGCATGTTTTCTAGTTTTTTCACTCATTTTAGTGAATTTAGATTATGAGTCCTTGAAAGCATGGATCTCCCTTTTCAATTTCTCATTTTCAAGCTTTAATATGTTTAATGTATGATTAACATCAATGATCACATTTTGGATGCTTTAATACAATTAATTTTTCATACTTTCATTCTCATTCATACATATATCCAACTTTTTTTAAAATTCCTTAAATTAAAAATAGAAGTTCTTCCTTTCTTACTCATGATTTCTAAACTTTCAACTATTTCATCATATGTCACATTACTATCACTATCATAGGAGTAAAATTTAGATGCTACCTTATTATTGCTCATAGCACTAAAGCATATATGAGCTATCTCTTCTTCCAAATGCGCATTTTTTAATTCACTTGTGTCATCCTAAGTTAAGACCTTAATTGCTTTCTTCTTTTCCTTGTTCTCCTTTTTATAGTTTCTTTCTTACTTCTCTTTCATAGGGTAGAGGATATTATGACTTAATATGGTTGATTTTTCTACATTGAAAGTAAATAATGATAGAGGATTATGTTTTGAATCATTTTTACCCTCCTAAAAGTCCTTATTATGGTGAATTTATTTTTTAATAATTTCATAAATTTTTTAGTGATTAAGGTAATTTCTTTTTCATTGTTTTCACTAGTTAATGTCTCTTTCCTTTGCTCAATTCTTTCTTTGAGGGTTTAATGCTAATTTTTTCTTTAGAAGTGTCATTTCTTTTTGCATCTCATAAAGCTTCATTTCTTATTCAAAAAGAGACCTAATTAGTGTTAAAATAATTGGCTTATTGTACAGTCATCACTTTAGCTTCTAATGTCTTTAGAAGTGACCAAAACAACTTTCTTACCATTTCAACATTAGTGTAGGTCTTTCTAGGACCTTTGAGAGCATTAATAATATCAATAAATCTAGTGTATATGCTAGATATGCATTCATCGTGCTTCATTTGAAACAATTCATATTAGTTCATTATTATGCTAACTTTTTTCTCCTTTACTTAATTTGTTCCCTCATTTGTAACTCGATAGTTTTAAATAGAAAAACTTCTTTACTGTAATTTTATAAATCGTATTTTATAGTATAAAAGATATCATTCCCACGAGAATTTTATAGTTACCAAACAATTCTTGTAAATTTTGTTTAAGGAAAAAAGATGATTAATTAAGAATTAAAATAAAGATAGAAATTTAATAATTAAACAATGACCTAGACAATAATGAATTAATTGATTTATCAATGATGAAGAGTAGGAATTACTTATACCCTTATTTGTTTCCACTTTACCTGATTGATTTAATCCTACTTAATCCTAAATATCCTATTGTTATAATTACTCTCTCTCAAGATCTAATCAAGTAATCCCAATTAAAATAGATATAAATTGAATTGTGATCTCTCAACTTATCAAAACTATTTCTAACTACAAAAATAGATTTGAAGCAATCATATAGATAACTAATAAACAATTAAGTTCTCTTTTCAATTACCTATTAATTTGATGTTTATAAGACCTTATTTGATTTTCATAAGACTATTAAGGTATCATAACTTACTATACAACACACACAAGTGAATTAATCTAATCTCTTAATCCAAATTGATTATAAACAATAAACATCACAAAATATTCATTAAATCAAGAATGTAAAGCTCTAAAAATAAATTCAATAGTCATTCCTAAAAAGGAATTTAGCAGTCCATATATGTATCTAAATCTCCAAATCTAATTATCATTGACATCTAACGACAACAAAGAAATCAGAAAAGATTAGATAATGAAATATGAAAGTCTTTTTTTCTTTACCTTCAGCGAGAAAATCTGCAGCCTTGTTTTTAAAAATTTTGCTTTGATCTCCTCGTTAATTATGATTATGATGCAGTCAATTGGTGTTTTAAGCTTTTTTATATACTTCTGAGTCTTCTAGAGTTTTGTCTAGGATTTTTCCACATGTACATCTTCCAGAAAACAACCCTAAATCTTCAAAAATAAGAAACAATCGCTTCTTGGAAAACACTCTGGTTATACATGATCATGCATGACATTGCCCCTCCTTTCAAGATCATACCAAAGGATTCCAGCATTCAACTCCTTATTGCTCTATCATGCTAAACTTGATTCTCCATTTTTTTCTTTATCTTTTTTTACTTTTTCCTATTTCCACTCATCACCAAACATATTAAACAATTCTTGAAATATATAATTAAGATCGAAATTTTTCCTTAAACGATAATTAATAAAAATTACACAATAACACTAACAATAACATTAATCTAAGTCTTAAACACATGATTATCAACTAAGAAAACACTAAAAACATGCTCTAATTCTTAGAAACCATACTATAATTTGCACTTATCATAACTTCTAAAATGTGTTAAATTTCATAAGTTGTTTCATATATAGATACCCTATTTAATTTAGGGACCTTTTATTATCTACAGTTTTTGTTGGTATAAAGAACCACTTGACAATATTTCTTATAGGTTAACACTTTTGGCCATTAAGAAAAAATTTATCCTATTTTTCCTATAAAGTTATTCATTGCATTCAAAGTAAGGTGCTCCTCTAATACTTTATCCCTCTTGATCGAAAGATGATGATGATGTTATTAAATATGTCATTATGATCTTTAATATAATTTTTTTAGAAATGTTTTCTTAGTAGACCTACTCTAATACCACTTGTTAGTCCCTAATACCAACCAAGAGGGTATGAATTGGGTGTTTATAAGATTTTATTAAAATTTTATAACCAATATAGTCAATTAAAAATAATCAATATAAATACAGATAAAGATATTGCTCAATGTAAACGAGTCAAATAATTGAATAATAATTTAAAAATGATAAGGAAAAAAAGAATGCAAACTAACTACGAGTCAAATAATTGAATAATAATTTAAAGATGATAAGGAAAAAAAGAATGCAAACTAACTTATAGTGGTTTAAACTCTTGCCTACGTCCACTCCTAATACCTTCATGGAATTCCACAATAATTTTTCTTTCAAGGAAAAGAATAACATTTGCGCATTCTTTTCTTTAAAAAGAGGAACCTTTTTACAATCTTCCTTCATAACAAGAGGAATAGTAATACCATTAAGAACACCTATAAGTACAGTAATATAATGCCCCAACTAAATATTACAACTTAATGTACCTCACTTTATCACTTGATAACTCCAAAGAGGCTTAGTTCACATAAATAAGTGATAATGATGCTCAATTGATCGAAGAACACTTAAAATGTGTGTAAAAGGCACCCAAATGCTTCTTAATGTAAGAACCAATAAGAAAAATGTATTTATAGTGTAACATCCCATTTTTATATTAGGGTTAGAGCCGGAAAGACTATACATGAGAACTAATAATAAGATAATAAAGAAATGCATTTCATGCACATGCATAATATAGCATGCATATACGTGAATTTGGTCATTGCACACATCGCAATAGTTTGTTCATGCACTCATTTGCCATTTTCTGAGTATAAATAATTGTTTTAAAGTGACTACGATGTTTATAATGAATAAAATGTCTTGAAAATTGATTTGGAGAGTATAAATAGTGATTTAGAAATTTTGGTGTGTCCTGAAAATTGATTTGGAAAGTATAAACAGTGATTTAGAAATTTTGTTGAAAATTTGGGAAAAATTTGATATTTATGAGTATTTTAGGACTAGGAAAAATGCTAAGTGGAAAGAAAATTGATAAATAGTAGTAGAATTAATTGTCAAATGGTAGTAGAAATTATTGATAAGTGACATTAGGATTTAATGACAAGTTTCATTGAAAATTGGGAGACAATTGGATTAGAAATTGGGAGTCAAATGGACTATTTATTACATGTTATGTAGTATCAAAATAAGAAAAATATAGATTTGATTATTTAAGTGGCAAGTGTCATGGCATGTGTCATGACACTCACCACCCACCAAGTCTTTACTTTACTCCCCATATATTTTCCTCTCACGAATTGTCCAATTAAAAGGCCATCTCTCTATTATCTTTCATTTGTAAGATATACTCTCATCTTCTTTATCCCTTATATTCTTCACTTCACGATTTTCTTGCCAACTTCCATTAACAATGATCCTAGCTCTCATCTTTAACTTATTACTTCCATTTTTATTTCCTCATCATTGTTCTATTAAAAAACCCAACCCAATCCTCTATGAAAGATGAACGAATGATGGTTTCGGAAGCTAGGGTTAATAGTGATATGAAGACGTTGAAGCTAAACAAGTAAGTATAAAGCATCACTCTTCTTGATTTGTTGAAAGACACATGTTTGATGGTAGATAAAGGTCAAATGATCAAGAAATGGTAATGTGTATGTTGTAACCTGAATGAGAAAATTAGGTATGTAAATGTCTTGTTTCTATATATATAATGAGTAATGATTCATAAGTTGATGTAGTGATGCTTTTAAGTTAAGAAGATTATGAGAATAGGGTACAAAGAAGTGTAGAAATGGGATTAGTGAATGGATGTTTTTATGCTCTATTTTCCTATATTAACATGGATTTCTTTGAAAGTTATAGAAACGAAATAGAATGAGTTTAAAGCTAATAGAAAGGCTAATGTCTTGTCGTAAAATGAGAAAAAGTAAGATGATAATTTAGAGACAAAGCAATGATGGAAATGGAGTTAAGTGTGTGAAAAAAATTTTGACATGTAAATGGATGATTACTTGTTCTATTTTTTTGGTATAATAATGTGTATTTCTTTGGTTGTTATAGAGATGTGATAAAATGTGTTTGAAGCAAATGAAAAAAAAAAGTATTGTGTTGTCTCGAAAATGAGGTAAATTAAGGTGATAGATAGGAATGAAATAAAGGTGAAATTTGAAGTTAAGCATTTGCAGAAAATTGATGAGGAATGTGTAGATGAAATTGTTCTATTTATGTGATTATGATCAACAATCTTGTATGATGTGTTTTGTGAATATTTTGAATTCGAATGGAGGTGAGAGTGAAGATAAATTAAAGCAGGATTGATAAATATACACAATATGGATTAGATGTAACTTATGGATTGGAAATCTGGAGATTTGACTCGTAAAGGTCCGTTGGGTGGATTTCCTGTCCACTGGGTGGACATTTTCTAGAATTTCAATGTTTCAGCCCCGCTCAGGTCCCTCTGGAGGGACATATATGTCCGCTGGGCAGACCTTCATAGGATAGTTACATAAATGTGTAATTTTGACCAATTAGCTGGCAAAATCTCTCTTTAAGGCCTTCACGGAAGTTGTAGAACTTAAAGTTCTCTTTGAACTCATACTTAAATGACCTTAATTCGATACCCATAGTGAAAGTTATGCCTAATGTCCCAAAACATGTGCTTATATAAATTTTTGATAAGTCAATGTTTTCTTATGAGATAATTAGGCTTAAATGGGATCTAGAATGAGCCTAGTGGATGATGAATGAAGAGATTGAAGTAATGGAAGTGTATTAGGCATAAAATAATGATTGAAAGATGATGTTAATTGATTATGAGATGCATATTAAGGAAATGTACACTGGATTGTCAATATGAGCATGCATTATACCTTATACATACATATATGTGTATAATGAAATGTTTATGTAATCGTAAAATTAATAATAAGTGTGCACTATGTGTGTTGCTTGAAATTGTTATACAGGATTCAACATCTACATCCAGTCATTTTCGGATCATGGAAGCTAATGCTAATCTGGAGCGTACTGTGAGTCGACCTAGATGGTCTTACTTACTGATTATTCTATTATGTTATTTATTGAATGAGTATGCAATGTGAATGTGATTGTTCTAATTTCGAACGTTGAATGTCTGAGGAGTTTGAAATATGTGGGAACGTTGAAGTGCTCTTTGTATGTGAATTTTATGAAATATGTGATACATAACTTGATTATTGAATGCCAGACTAAGGTTCGATGATATGTGATGGTGACTGATTGATCATATGTGATTGATGCATTCCATTACATGAATGCATGAAACATAAAGGAAGTTATGACTAGAGTAGCCACCATAAAAGACCTTAAAGCTCAAAATGTGAAAAAGAGCTTAAAGCTCAGATTGTGAAAAAGAACTTAAAGCTCAAAACGTATATAAAATCCAAAGGCTCACTATGAAAAACGAGCCTGGTATCTCCAACAGATACAGGACAGTTATCAATAAGCCCGGTATCCACAATGGATACGGGATAGTTATAAGCGCTCGATCATAACAAAGTAATAAATAAAAGTGAGTCTCATACGCATAGCATTATAAGTGATATGTGTATTTTTAAATGATTGAAATGATTAATTTGACTGCCCTGAATGTGAACCTATACGTTAAATGAAGCGATGTAAATTATGTGAAAATATGTGAACTGTATGTGTTATGTGATTGAGTGAGCCATCGAGGATGATCACTTATTGAGTTCGCAAAACTCACCCAAAATTTGCAATATTTTTTAGGCTTAGAAGAGTTTCCCTGTTAGTTTAACGAGAGTATAGCCACTGCACCCATGCAAGAGATAGAGGTGAGGATCAGTTTGCATCTGTATTTGTCCTTTTTTATTTTATATCAATTTGTATATTCTGCGATTTTTGTACAATGTGTAATTGAACATTTTTTTTATAATAACTTTCCAAATGGGAAATGTTTGTAAATGATTTTTTCACGTAATAACAGTTATGAATTTAAGTGTTTTGTATGTATAATGCGCCTTAGTGACTAATGAAATTTGGATGATTTCTGAAATGATTGTAACCTTGTGATTAAAAAGGTTTATGAATAAAGTGGGCCTAATTAATTATTGATTTCTGCATATGTTTGTGTAACAAAAAAAAATTTACCGAGTTTAAAGTGTTTGATTATTCTAGCATGCCACCCTTGTGGGGTACGCACTCGGACATCGCTTAAGATGTCGGGTAAGTGTCTTGCGAGAGTGGGGTGCTACAATTTGGTATCAGAGGCTAGATTTAGTATCTTACATAGGCATTTTTTGAAATATGTGTCAAGTTACATGCATTTTAGACATGTCAGAGCAGGCAGTAACAACTGATCCCCGGTATGAGTCACATCTATATGAGTCACATACATGAGCAATTTTTCAGAGTTTGAGCTTATAGAAATAGTGAAAAGGATGATGATTTATTAGAATGTGAGAAAATGAAAGTCTGTGACTATCTTGAAATGAGACATAGTATATGGATCGATATGATATACAAAGATTCATTGCATTTGTATTGGAGGATATATTATTGAATATGACATCAATATTGTACTGTGATGGTATATCGTTGAGTGTAATATAGATGTGAGTACCTTATCATGGAGTGATATGGAAAGTAGAGATATGAGTATCAATGACAAGAATTAAAAGTGTACAAGTAAGGTTGAAAGAAAATCAAACTTTTCTATAACCTAGAGAGGTTGAAATTCGACTTAAAATGGTTATTTGATTAATATGATAAGTTTCATGATTTAGTAAAAGATTATAAGTGGAATTGAGATCGAAACTTTATAAAGAATATAATTCTAAAATTTTTAATTAGTTGAGAACGTATGTGTGTAAGATGAACAAATGATAATTGGAAGGTAAGGCGAATGATAGTGATATATATAGAAGATTTCAAGATTAAGTTGATAAGTTATTATGAGTACATATATGATAATGTGGTTACATTGGTGAATAATGTTATTGAGCACTTATGTAATATATACTTGGAGAGGATATAGGAGGTGACCTATGATTTATTGAACGTTCTTAAGTCTTAGTCCCCTTAGTCAAACTTATGAGATGAATCAAAGTAACACAGTAGAAGTATGGACATAAGTGGATATAATGAGATGGTGAACTATAGGGAAGATTTTTGACGTATTATGAAAGAGAAAAAATATAGAAAGAAGTTGCAAAAGTGAATATGAATTTTGGACAAATTTGGACTGTAAATGATGTTTTTATGTCTATTGAACTAATGGCAAAATAAAGGAAAGAGCAAGGCATGATCGTGGCATAGTCTCCATGATTATGGCTGAGATTATTTGATTTTGTCATGATCGTGGGTAGGCATAAAGAGAGAAATGTTATTTAGAATCAATCGATATCGAAGTATCATTAGCATGAGGTGTTCATAGGTAACCTTTCAAAAGCACATCTCTAGATAAGAGGTAATTATTGTGTTAATACAGATTAAAGTATGAGAGTAAAAGAATATGTCTCTGGTTTCATTAAGCTTCATTATAAATAATCTTCAGATCATGTTAGGTATGATAGAAATCAATCTTATTGAGATATTGGAATGGCTAAAAAGTAATAATGAGTATGGTTAATTGATAAAGAGTATATAGAGAGTATAGATGATTAAGAATAGAAATTTTGTTTTGATAGATAATTTTGCTTAATTAGGTTAAGTAGACCAGATGGTATACTTCTAAAAATGAACGACGATGGAACAAATCAGAAGTAAATATTGGAGTCCTCTTTCTAAGAAAACTTAAGGCATAAGAAGTCGAATATGATATTGAGAGTGCATGTAATCTGTTTGATGTAAAGTATCTAACTATGTGATTGGATTCTTGAATTTTAGGTAACACTATTGCTAATGTGAGAAGAACTTAGGTTCACACTCTATTCTATGCTAATATGTTTAGAAGATGCAAGTTAGAATAGACGGATATTGCAAATAAATTGAAATTTATAGAGAAAATAGTATGAAAGAACAAATATTAGAGAGACATAAGAGGAAATCGAATGAATGGAGAAAGTCATTCGAGAAAATAAGTCAATTGGGAGACTGAGAAAAACATAAGGTAACATTACCTCATTTGAGAAATTAGTTACTTATGAATTTTGAGAATTAGTTATGGGCATTTGAGTTAATTGTGATACTTGTAGGGGTTAATAAAGGCCCAGACAATATTCATGACATTAATGAATAAATTTTTCCTAATTTTATTTGGATAGAATAGTGACTATGATCATAGATGATATATGGAATGTATTCAAAAGGTTAAGAAGAACAATTTGAATACTCAAGATTAACCTTACTTATCATGAAGGAAAAATAATTATATTCCAAGTTCAATAAGAGTGAATCCTAGCTGGAATAAGTAATATGTTGGGTCATATATATATAGCATCTGAACATGGCATATTGGTAGACCCAAAGAAAGTGGAGGTAATAAAGAAGTAAGAAACTTCGAGGAATATATATATATATATATATATATATATATATGAGATCTGGAGTTTTATAGAATTAA
>JAOTJB010308523.1:0-16499 GCA_027123815.1 Erythroxylum minutifolium | reverse complement strand
GAACAAAAGACTTGTAGAAGGTTTACTTACCCAGCCACCAGAAATATTGGTAGCTTTCTGGAAAACATCTGTGTCAAATGAAACAGCGCTAATCCCTGCATTATTCACCTGCACAAGGTTTCAAACAACTGTGAGGCAGATGCGTCACGCTTCCAATCATTGCTTCTAACAACAATTGAATGCAAAGTGAAGTATCGTACCAAGATATCAAGCTTTCCAAATTGGGATTTGATGAATTCTGCCAAAGAAGCAATGCTATCAGGGTCCAGCACATCAAGCTGATGTAAAACCACAAGGTCATGAGAAAGACCAGAGCTTACGAGATCTTGAACAGCTTCAAGACCCCTTTTCTCGTCTCTGGAAGTTAGTAAGACCACAATCCCATTAGAAGCCAACTGTCTACATATTTCAAGTCCTATCCCTCTGTTTGCTCCAGTAACCACTGCATACCTGAAAATAAGTGTGGTAGTTTGAGAAGGAGGATAGTTGAATAACAAGCTCCAAATGAACAACTTTACCTCTTTCCTGCAAGAACAGAAGAGTCCTGTGCCATGGCTGATCAGTCTTTAATCAACAGGATACTGAATGGTTTAACGAGACATTTAGGACGACAAATTATTATTATGCCTTATCTTTATCTTTTTTCCATTTTTTAATTTTTATTTAGATGTGGTTGACTCAAAAGTCAACCAATCATTTTAATATTTAAGATTAATTATAAAAAATCTTAATTTTTACTCAAAATTTTAATATTAATTTAAAATTTAAGAAGTAACACTAAAATATTCTAAATTTCAATTTTTGACAAAAATAGTGTTACGTTAATTTCTCCAATGATGGAACGAGCTATTTCAAATTATTATTATTTTCACGTATTTGTTACATATTATATTGTGTCAATTGTTAAGTAACAGGCAAACAAACAAACAACAACTCAGTAAAAATTTTACTGATACGTGAAGTATGAGAAAGTTTAGTAGTTCGCAACTTTACTAAATATATCGAAGAGTTGGAGCTGGGCTAGCTGAAAATTCCTGAAAAATTATCCGAAGCTTGGTCTAAAATTATCCAAAGTGTATCCGAAGCTTGGTCTAAAATTCCTGAAAAATTAGCTCTTTATGATTACATCGGTAATAATCCGGCAAAAGGTGGATTGTTCAGAGCAGGATCAATGGACAACGGGGATGGAATAGTTGTTGCAACACTTTCTTAAAAAAGTTTTGATTGAACTAAGCAAAAAGGGGGAAGGAAGAAAGCGAGTCGGTATACTAATTCCCCATCCTCAAATCAGTCCTTCCCGTGGGTTATTGTCCCAATAAAAAAAGATGCAATAAAAACATTGTAGGAGTGAAATCTTGATATAATTTGAAACAAGAAAGCAGCAAATCCAAGCCAATAAAAAAATATGTATTTTTTTTATAGAATTAAACAAAAGGAATGAGAAAGTTTAGTAGTCCACAACCTTACTCTTAATTAACAGAGAAATCGTGGTCGAATATTTGTGTCAAGTAAAAAAATATTATTTAATAAACTAAAAGTATCAAATACTCTAAAATAAAATAGTGTATAATTATTATAAGGTGTTTAATATTTTAATTTATTAATAAAATTTATATATGTCATAAATACAATATGTGATATTTACGTGACAAAATATTAATTTGACGTAATTCACCATATCATTTATATTAACAGAAAATTTAACTTTAGACTATTTTTGATAAAAATTAAGAATTAAAATTTTTTAATGTTATTTTTTAAATTTTAAATTAATATTATAAATTAAAAAAATTACAGGTAAACCTAATATTTAAGCCAAGTGGGTGGTCAATGATTAAATCAAAGATATTATGATTCTTTGATATTTTAAATAGATTTTAGTTTTATGATGTCGAAGTAAAGTTGATCAATGACCAATCAATAAGTTCAAATATCTGGAGTGCAAACAGAAACAGTTCTTTTGATAGAAATAATTATTGTACGGACTTTGAACGATTTTACTATATTCATCAGTTGATAACTCAGTTTAATGATGATCAGATGCTTTGATCCTTAAATTAATTCTTAATTCTTTCCTTATTTTATTAAATTGAAGATTAAGTTTTTTATTTCAGTTATAATATTTTTATTATATTTCATTAAATCTTATGCATACATTTAAATAGAGACTTAAATAAATATATGAATAAGATTTAATAGGACAGAGGATATAACTAGACAATATCACGTGTCATTTAATAAGCTAATAAACTGTCAACCACTCAACACATGATGTATCAGAGTAGTATCTTTCTGTTTATTTTCTTTTTCAGGTTACTTTTAACCGTAAAAAGATTAAACCTGTATTTGGATATGTAGTATAAAGAGGATAAGTACTTATTTACCACAGTTTAATAATCAGAAGTTGGAGGAAAATACGATGCTACCGCAGAAATCAATAAATAGAAAGAGAGCTGCAGTAAGAAAGTGTTTCTGTGTAAAAATTTTACTTTCTATTAATAACCTTCTGATAATTATTATTTTCTATTATACTCTCAACTAATAGAAAGCAAGCTTTTTTATTTATAATTTGAATTTGTATAACTAATGATATATTTTTTATGAAATATTTTATTTATTAAATTTATTTTAATTTAATAGTTTATTATTTGTAATTTTAAATTTATATGACTAATAATATATTTTTATGAAATATTTTATTTACTAAATTTATTTTATTTATATTTTTCCTATTTTAATTAATAGTTTATTATTTATAATTTTAAACTTATATAACTAATAATATATTTTTTAATTTTTTATACAACAATTAATAGTTTATTAAATCAATTGGCTTTTTAGTCATTTTATCTATTTTCAACAATCGCAACCGTAACTACGCCTGCCAAACACTTATTTTCACATTTCAGCAGTTGCCAAAACAGCAATCCCAAATACATAAGTACTTACTGAGAATAAGTGCTTATCATTTCAGCAGATTGATTTTAGCATATTATCAACTGCCACCGCTCTCCCAAACCAAGCCCAAGTCCCTTCAATGAATAATGATGAAGGCATGCGAGTATTTGGTGTGGTCATCTAAAAGAATGCATTTATATTCAAGTTGAAACTAACGAGAGTCAGAGATTGATAGAAAGTGTTGGTAAGTAGGGGAATTTGGAGTTCTCTACATACATAATCTTCTTTTGTTAAACAAATTAACTGGCTTTTCCGTATCTATTTTTTATCTTGATTTTCTTAAATAGTCCAGTTACATTTGCTCTTCCCAAGTTCATATCCATAACGCTTACAATAAATATGTGAACTATTGCCATAATTTTAATTAATTAATTAATTATATTTTAATTATTTTATTAATTAATTATATTTTATATATGTGTTAACTATATTTTTACCTATCAATCAATTTATTATATTTTAATTAGTCAATCAATAAATACTATTTGAATTAATTTAATATATTTTTGTTATATTTAAAAGCTATAAGAACTTTAAAAGGTTTACTATATAAAACAATTATGAAGTAAAACATATTAAGGAATGCACAAAATTTTAAAGGTGTTTGATATTTTTGTTTTGTTAAATAATAAATTTTATAAGTAGTAAAAATACAATATATGACGTAGTAGTTAATGACAACAACAATAACACTCAGTGAGAGTCCTGCTGACATGACTCATTATGTTATTTATAATATAAAAAAATTTAATGTGGGACAATTTTCCTAAAAATTAAAAGTTAGGGTATTTTAGCGTCACTTTTTAAAATTTGAGTTAATATCACAAAATTACTTAAATTTTATTTTTATATTAACCCTTACATGTTAGTAAACCTTTTTTAACAAAATTAATAACATTTAGTTTAAAAAAGGAATAAAATATTCTTTTTACCTACAAAATCATTACTGTGATGCTGCTAAAATTCTCCCTTATTAGATTACGATCATGTTTCGCATATTTAATTCGCATAAGAATATTTGTAAAATAATGTTGAAGATCCTCCTGAGTAGAATATTTAAAGAAAATGACAACTCATCCTTACGGAGAAGCTATTTTTCTTTTGGTCCGAGCAAGCACATCTCTAGGGTATTAAGCTATTAGATAACATATATATGTTCTAACAAGATTCACTTATGTCTATGTAATTAATAAAAAGTATGTACATAAACTCAAATTTAACAAATTAATTTTGAATTAAATAAATTTTGAAACAAATTCCAATTTAAAAAACTAACTGAAACGATTTGCAATCTTATTACAAAATGAGGGCGTTCTATCATTTCCTTTCAATCCTCTCATAATGGTTATTTCTTTGGCATACAAATGATTGTGCAGGCAAATCATCTTCTGCTAATTCAAACTTAGCGTTTAGGCCTTAATATCAAGTGAAGAGTATCTAATTACCTTAATTTTATGTCTAATTGTAATTTTAATTTTTAACTTGATTTTAAATTACTTTTTGCTACTTATCATATGCATGATTATTATTTTTTTAGTTCTCCTGACAAACATAATCAAAAGACCTGCAAGTTACTAAATCAGTGGAAAACAAAAAAAAAGCTTTTCTTCTTTGTTGAATCTCAAATCATAATGAAGTTTTTGGTTGCTAATGGTCTCAATGCTTGGATTAGAACCTTTTTTATATCGACAATTGATGCTGCTTGAGATGTGGTGGCACGATAGAGATGAGACCACCAAGTGGGGGACACATTTTTGAATTGTAAAGGATTTCATTGTATGATCTTTTGTAAAATCTTAGGAACGATATGCAAGACTGACGAGCCTTGTTAGTCTTACAGTTCTTTTTTAAAAACATGGTTGGTGATTGGAGGAAAAAGGTCATGGAGTCTACAGTTGGCTAATTTTAAATGACTCACTTGGGGTCACATAGTGCGGCATTGGAGTCGAGGGGAACAAACTTTGTTGATAGGCCTTGTGTAACCGTTGATGCTTCGACATAATGTTGTAGCAATCGATGATGTAAAAGAGATAGATCCTGCATCGAGTGGGGAGATTTGTGTTGAGCCCAAAGGAGATTTACTGGTGGCCTACATTTTTATAACAGTCGGGTCAATTAAGGTAAGGTACCATGGTTTGAGTGAGTTAAAACGTTCAGACACAACAAATGAAAACCTTGAAGAAGAGTATAAGTCATTTATGGTCGTTGGCTTAATCGAAGTAGGCTCAAATCGAAGGGAAGAGACTTGTAGGTTCTTGCTAAAATCATAGAATTCTAATGATTCTTCAAACTCCAGTTAAGATACCACCATTGTGACTGCCAATAGCTCAACAAATAGTCAGATACCCTGCAATAATTCACATTCCACAATTATTAAGCAAGCAACATTTGACTTATGAGTTAGTAGAAGCACTCGCTATAGAAAATTAACAAAAAAAAAGGTAAGTAGTAGCCTATTTTAGGTCCTACAACTGAAAGAGTTCAAGTTATTTGTGGTAGAGAACAAGACATGACATTAAAAGATCGAATAATTAGCGAGATAAATTTGAATTTTACCTTCTATAGATAAGAAAATAGAGACGGTGGATGGATTACAAAAGCCTTGTAAAGCTTGCATAGGTAGTACTCTCCCATAATTCTCAATGTTAGCAGAAGAAGACTCGTAAAAACTAAAGCAGACCTAAAGAAGCTTGAGAACGTAAGATGAACCATCTATAAGAAAACAAATGCTAGTGCTACACCCACACCCAATTATTAATTTAAATCCAATTATAAGGTTTTCAAGAAATCAAGAAATAAGTCAATAATCATATTAATTTTATTACGGACACAACATATTTTATGAATATAAAGATTTGAAAAGGTCAAGATAAAGATGAATAATGGACTATATAGAGTGCAATATGCTACTGAGGTGAATACAACTTTAGAAGAAACAAAAAGATGAATTTATGTCACTATTATCCAATTGAGCATATTAAAAATGTGAAATTTTCTATGCAAACTATTGTTTAAACAATTCATCGAGCAGAAAATTTATGTGTAAATTAAGCAAGAAGGTCACTTTTATAACATCCAAAGGTTAAAATTGGTACAGTATGAAATTTTGTAAGAGAAAAATTATAAAAAACATAAAATTCTAGTAATAAATAAGTCCATTAACTCTTTGACGTGCAATAATGGAACAATGAAGACGTGACATCAAGAGGCAATTCAGACATTGTATGGGAATATAGCCAAGCTCTAAGTTTAATCTCATGCATTTTTACCGGAGCAAAAGTGTTAGATGTCCTTAAACTTTTATAGGTTATTAACAAAAGTTTAGAAGAAATGGACATACTTGCATCGAAGAGGAGTACAAATTGTTCGCCATTTCTTGGTATGGTTGAAACGAACACCTTCAAAGTAAACATCAGGAAGCGTGTGAATCTGCAGAAAATAAAGCAAAAGATAGAATTTTGATATAATGAATTAAGAAGAAAAAAGAAATGGAAATGGAGGTAGGATCTAAAATTTGATAAAGTCACTAATAGCTTTTATGGATGGAACTTCCAATAGTCTTGTTTAACACGAAAAATCTGCAACTGATGGGAATAAAGGAATAGTTAAGCCTTTGAAGTAGTATATATGTAACAAAGGCAAATTACTATTTCTTTTTTTCTTCAATTAGAAAAAAGTGCAAAGAGTGATATAAGAGGGCAACAGTGGATTGGAAAGTAACCAAAATAGGTCTTGATTCTTCATCGTGACTGGCTATATAGGCAACTCCTTCTGTAAAGCTCGACTGAAAATTTATCTGTTGCAAAGTTTTCTGAATTACAAAAATAAGAATTAGAAAACAAAAAGTAACCAAAAAATAGAGCTATTGATAAATTCTGAGCTAACGTTTATTCTTTATTTTGAACTCGTGGCTAACGGAACAAAAAGGAAAATGAATGATTAAAAAAAACAAAAGATTAAGAAGTAGTAGGAAAAGGGTAAGAAAAAACTTACTACAAAATTTGATGGTAGCAATCATATGATAATGGAGGTTGTTGTTACAATACCAATCACTATGTTATCTCTCCAAAAAAGGCAAGCCCTTAAACTTTTTGCAGCCTTCTTCACGTTATCACCTTTACCTCTTAAAAATCGTCCAACATAAGCATCACTGCAGAATATCTCCTATGATTAGGTAGAACATAACATCAATGGCAATAGCTATTCCCTCTAGTAATATTATAATCTTGAAGATAAAGATATTGGAAACATGATAGGCTTTTGTCTGAAATTGAACAATTAGATTGCAAATAAAAAACTTGACGTCAAACATTCAAATTGAAAAGGAGGTATTCATAATTACAATGGAGAAATGAGGCAGAAATACAGTCAACTTTAAAGTTGACCCATGAAATAAAATTAACAGTGAAAATACACAAAACCACCACCTGCTTCAACGAGAGAGGAGTTAGTTTTCTTAGAAGCTCTAGCACAACTTCATTTTTCTCATTGAGTCGATTACCTATTTATGTCTTGCCCATTCCAAAAAAATGAAGTAATATCAAGGGAAAGAAAGAAGGGAAGATAAGTTGGAAATCTTCTTCTTTACACAACAATTGAAAACACGGGGAAATATTGTAGTTTAGCAAGTGGACTATAGTATTAACTTTTGTCAATATGGATTTTTTCATTTGTTTTCTTGACAATATGATTTAATTGCTTGGAACTAGAAAAGGGGACTTGATATGACATGCATACTCCTGTTTGTCTGTTCATGTTCTTAAATTATCTTTACAGAAGCATAAAATGTGGATTGATAGGAAAATCAGAATTTAAGATATAGTTAGTTGTGTCAGATAATTTAGTGTTAACAATGAATGTGCTATTTTCCTAAGCTCCTTAAGTTTTAAGGAAGTGAAGTTATAAATGAACCACTAACTTGATATGGGCGAATTTATGTAAGCTTGTGATCAAATCTTTTTATACTGGATTCTCCCACTTAATTACTCCACTTAATAATTCTCAAATACTGGATATTTCCACTTAATTATTGCAAAGATTTTTGTCAGATCAGCAGCGTACGTATTTATTGTATGCCTCTGTGTTTTTATGCAAGTGCAAATTTTGGGTTGGTAAGTTAAACTATTCAGTCAAGTAAAGACAACCAAAATTTATTTATCTGAGGGCTTCCCAACTCAAAAACTCTTAACATTTGTGCCATGATGTCAAAATTTGGCATTTTGGCTTATTTTAAAGAGTTATGGAGAGGATGAATCGACACATATTTCTCCATTTTCATATCAGAAAACTAACAATATTATTTTTCTATACTTTAAGAATCAAAACAAAACTACTATTGCTAAAACTATAATATTAGCAAAAAGCAACTGAGTGCAGAGGTAAAAAAAATATTAACAAAAAGTAGCTAGAGTGTAGGGATGGTCCAACTGTGCAAGTCATTAATGATTTCAGATGGGGTAGGCGATGATGATGATGATGATGGAGGTGTCAAGGCAGATGCTGGGGCATTAACAGGTTTTGTCCAACAGTGCAACCGTAGTTGAAATTACAGAGGAAATAATGTCCTCGTCTTAAATTCATAGTGATTAGAGTAGGGTTTGTGGAACCAACAAAATAGGAACCTTGCTAACTTGAATAACATCATGAAACCCATTTGTGAAATCGAACGGTGGACATTGATTAATCAAGAAAAAAAATTTTCACTAACTAGAATTTTATGCATTCATAAGACCTATATGTGATAGCTACACATCACAAACTTACAGAAGATATATCTTCTATAGATTTCTTAAAAAAGACAACTGCAAACAAAGGCCAATTTCAATAAAAGGAAACATCTGATAGTTCCCATCACAAAAGGTAAACTTTCTCACTAAACTTTTCTTCATCCATAAGTTCTATGTTATCATTTGCATCAGTGTATTTTTCATGTAAGGCTAGGAGAATTTCAACAGCCCCTTTCTATTGTAACTGCACTTGAGAGTCAGGCTGTAAGATAAATCTCTGATTAGCTAATAAAAAAGAGCTTAAATGCATTGAAAATGCGAAAATGTGATGATTGAAAATGTTAAATGCATTTATTCCATGAATGCATGAAATTTAAAAGGAGTTATGACTGGAGTCGTTAATGAAAAAGAGCTTAAAGCTCAGACATCTGTGGTAAAAGCCTATGGTTCAATTTATATGATAGAGCCTGGTATCCACAATGGATATGGGACAGTATAGTAGAGCCCGGTATCCACAAAGGATACGGGACAGTGAAAAAGATACTCAGTTACAACAACATAATAAATAAATTTGAGTCTCATAAACATTGCATATACATATGATATGAATAACTTATGCAATTACAATGTTTTAAGAACTTGTATTGTATGAAATGTGTGAATGCTTATTGATGAATATGTCTTGCATGATTATAATGAAGTGATGAAATGTATGGTTTTTTTGAAATGGTACATCTATGTACAAAGTGTTTTGTGATATTAGATGATAGAAATTGAGATGATGTGAATTATATGATGACATAAATTGTGTGTTGCATGACAAGAGTGAACTATCGAGGATGGTTACTCAACTGAGTTTGCAAAACTTAACCAAATTGCAATGTTGACATTTTTAGGTTTAAGAGAGCAACGACTTAGCTCTTAAGACTACTTAGAAGAGTTTTTGGTACAACTTTTGGATAGAAGAACATGGCTCAAAGGTCGGTCAGTTGGGACTGAAGGATTAATCTTAGTTTTTGTTAAATCCTTATGTTGTAGCATATTTTTTAGACAGAGCTGTAACTCTAATAGAATGATATTGTATAAACATGAATGATGGATATCATGCTACATTGTAAATTATGGTTTGCGAAATGAAATGTGAAGATTTTGGATTTAGACATTATGTTAATTGTGATTTTAATTATGACACCATTCGTTATATTGATAGTGAGGCAGTAAGCATGCCATTTCTATCAAGTATGTGCATATTCGTCTAAATGGTGTACGTGTACATGTTGGATGGAAGTGGGGTGTTACAAGTAGGACTAAATTTATTTTCCATGGAAATGACACTGAAGTTTACATTCATTTGACAACATTCGTGGAAGTAATTGACATTGTACATGGAATACAACCCAAGTATTTACAAGTGTTAAGACCTTCAATGAATCACCACAGTCATCACCATCTGTTGATGAACCATAAAAAGAAATAACAGAAGAGTTAAAGACCTTTACAAATAATAAGTCACATCAATGAAACACCCAAAACTACTGGAACACAAACACCATACCACCACCATCCTTTGTCATGCCTCCAACCATAATCTCACCTAAAAGTCCTAGATTCTTAGCGTGTTGTCATCTAAAATTTTGATGTTATTACCCAGGACTTACCTACATCAATTTTCCAGTACACCCATGATTTGATCACAGTTGAATTCTAACAGACGAATCCCATTGAACCTAATAGCTTATATAGCACCTGAACTAGTAATAGTAGAGCAATAGAGGATGGTCATTGCCAATCTTCCTACAAACTACAGTCTTTGGAGTGCTATGAGTAGTGGACTTAAGAAGAAGCAATGACGATGTTGTTCTGTAGTGTTATTATGAACAGTGTTGCAGGTTGAGGAAGATAAGAGATAGGCCAACAACTTTTTGTCCTATGGTGACAAGGTGGCAACAAGAGTGATGATGGCAGCGGGAAGGAAGGAGAGATGGTCGAAGATAGGGGGTGGTGAAAAGCATATAGCCCCTCTACAATATAGCTTCTTCATGGTACCGTTAAGCTTGCTAATAGTCTGTGATGAAAGATTCTTCAACAGTGAGAATTTGGACTTTGAGAAGCTTAGATGATAGAGAGAAAGAACGGGTTGGGATGTTGGTCTGTTCTCTATTTATTATTGAATAGGTTGAACAAAAGTATGAATATAAGGAGTTATTAAAGAGGAAGAGTTTGAATGGAGATGGAAACATTTCTAAGATTGAACGAAACCCTAAGTCAAAAAAAAGAAGTTTGTTTGAATATAAACTCTAAAAATTCAGTAATCGAAGAAGACGATAAAGTTATGGGTTCTTCTTACTTATGTTAGAGGGAAAACCAACTGCGTGATTTTTTTCTTGTCAGCAAGAAATCATCCAGGAACAGATTACAAGAATGCTGCTGGAGCGATTAATCTTTAATCGACCCATCTATTGGGCCTTCTGATAACTTTTATTAAGCTTTTTAAGGTGATTATCTTTCCAGATATGTTATGAATCTTTGCTTTCTTTCATGTGTTATCACATTATATTATCAATGTCGCTTTTTTTCGGGTATGATATCATTTCTTTTTTATTTGACAGAATCCAAGATATAACTTTTGGAACTGATAGTTCATAAGATATGCGCCTGAGCTTGAAAAACTACTTGAATTAGTTGCTAGTCATGTGTCAACTTAAAATCCGTAGACGAGAGGATAGTCTTAGGTTGGGTTTCCAAAGTAGAAGCAAATGGATTACAAAGAAGAAAGAAAATTAAGTTTAATATTTAAAAAATTAATAGTTAATAATAGTTGTGATAAGTATAAAAAATTCACAAAACTTAACTTAAGGTTATTTTCATAACAAACAAAAAATTAGATATTTTAACGTCACTTTTTAAAGTTTAAAATAATATTACAAATTAGAAGGTTGTTTCCTATAAGTCAAACAAATTTATATAATTAAGAAATCAATAATCAATTGATTTTTAATTCATTTTATATTCGATCTTTTCTCCGGTAAGGTATGTGAAAGTTACTTTATTTAGAATTATTGGTTGCAAATTTAAAATTATAGATTAAAACAATTTTTTAATTCAAATATATTTTTGACAAATGCAAAATTCATCTTTCTCAATTAATGTTCAGTCTTTATGGTCCATGCCAATTGATATTCCTCCTCTCTTTTTGATCAGCGCATCAGCTCTTCTCGAGCAATCGAGCACTCTAAGAAGATTGAATCAATGTTTAAGAAATCAAATTAGGCATTGAATCGGTCAAAAATAAGTTTAAGGATTAAAGGTTGTTAACCACTACAAAACCAATATATGATAAATAAGAAGAAAAAATTATAAGAATAAATAAAATAGATTTGAAAATAAAATACTTTATTGAAATAAAAATATACTAATAATGTCTATTAATATATAATAAATAATAATTTAAATTTATATTGAATCTAACATAAATTTTAAAATAATAATAAAATAAAAATTATTCGTAAAAGTTCAATTATGCTTAAAGAAAGTCAATAAAAAGGATTTTAAATTTATTATAACTTTTGTCAACGTCCTTAATCTAAACATAATTCTTTATGATTTGAATATTATTTTTTAGTACATGCTAAAATTATCTTAAGCAAAATTACTTATATATAGTAACTAGTAATTCAATTTATTAAACAAATTAATGATAAAAATAATAATTAGTTTTTTAAAAAATAATTATTTAAAAATTTTCAATTAAAGTACAACAGAAAATAAAGAACCTAAATTTTGAAAAATATAATTTTTTAGTGAGATTAAACATATTTAGTATTTTTTTAGGATAAAAATTGTAATTCATTTTATTATAATAATAATAATAACAACAACAACAACAACAATAATAATAATAATTCAAAAAAATTAATTAAAATTTAAAGAGATAAACAAAGAATACAGATTTTAAAAATATTTTATTAGTTAGACTGTGTAAGAATCTTGAAAAGAAAAAACATTAAATTTATTGAAAAATAAAGATATATGAAATAAAGAATGAAGAAAGAATGATTATCAGTTTCTCGATAAACATTTTTTGTGTTATTCTTGCTCTTTAATCTTTTCATCTTCTTCAATTATCATTCATGCCAAACTTTTTTTGTGTTATTTATTTATTTATTTAAAATTTGGTTCTTCAATGTATAAGAAAACCAACCGATTTTGTTGCTTAATCGGACGGTTTCCTTAAGAAAACCATCGGGTTTATTTTTTCGTAAAAAATTAGACTGGTTCGATCCAATTTTAAAATTATTGATTAAAACTCAATTTAGTGATAAATTTTATAATTATATTTTAATATAAATTTTATGAATAACAAATTTAAAAATGCTTAATTTTTAAAACTTTTTAAATTCAATTCCAACTTTGGTAAAACTTTCAATTTAGTAATCAAAAATTGATCATCATTGCCTTTAAAACTATGTTGAACTTGACAAATAAAGTAGTGTATAAGGCTCTTGCTTTACGAGAGTCTAAGGAGGGTCATAATATACGCAACATTTTTTGTATTTTACAAAAAGGCTGTTTTCATAATTTGAACATATGAAAAACGAGCAAGTTTATCGATTTCTCTAAGATTGAATATTGTTGAGCCTAACAAATACTAGAATGAATTTGCAAACAATGCAGTAGTATGTTACCATTACAATTTTGCAATATATAGTGTCCATTTCTCTAGTTTTTTTTCCTTTCTGTTATTTACACGATCCTTAAAATATTGAAAAGTCTGCCTCCTTTTGTTTGACTCTTTTTTATTAAAATACTGTTCATTCAGATTTTTTATACAAACTGGGGATCTATAGTCATCAATTTTACTTACATACGGTTATTAGAAAGTAAAACAAGCACTAACTGCCCACACATTTGTGGTCTATACCAATTCATATTCGTCCTCTTCTTTGGCTGATGGGAAACAGGGTCTAGATCTGATCCCGACAGTAGCGGAATAATCACAAAACTTTTTCATAATCTTTGATTTTTCGAAAACCAAGATCTCTTTAATTCTATAAAATGATTAACATAAATCATAATAAAGCTGAAAAATAATTCGTACATTATTCCGAAGCTTGATAATAATCTTGTCTTATCCCTTAAACCATTCCCGAAATCGATCTGTTTCAACCACTATAGCCGCACAAATGTTCGTCCTCTAATGGTATCCACAGAATGAGTTGAGAGAATTTTGTAACTCTTACAAAGAGGGTTAAGCAAAAAGTGCTAGCTCCATAGAGCCTAAGCCTATTTATAATAAGCTTTGGACGTTTTAGTAATTTAATTAAAATTAAATTCTAATTTTAATTAAACTATAATTAGAATTGCAAATAATTCTAATTAAATACCAATTATGCCCATATAAGATTCAGTATCTCATATTGATACTTATTTATTAAATATCTCATATTTAAACATAAAGTGTCTCAAACTTTACAATTATGTCCAACTTGATTAAATTAACTTTGCACTTTTCAACCCATTTTATATATGAGACCCATTAGGTTTTCAAATATATTGGCAATTATTATAAATTATAATTCTAACTCATAATTATAATTAGATAAATTAAAACTCCTTTTAATTTATCTTTAATTCTTCAATTAAACAATGTATAATCATAGATCAAGATTGGCGTCTAGCAATGCATCATGATTACCCAAATATTTAGGAATGTCAAAGTAGTTTTGACTAACCTTTTTCCTTGCATGATTTTTTTCATATAATTCAATCCTTTCATCATACAATGTTCTGATTAGACATAGAGAATGGAATTAATGTCTACTTTATTTTGAGTTTAATCATATTAGTTCTCCGCCATTAGCTATCGATTCAATTAATGATATTTGTAATCTATTTACAAAGCTTCACTTCACCTTGGCCAAGGATTTCTTGAATCAATACTAATCGAGAACAACCTAATTACTTTGGGGTGATGAATCCTATCTTGATCACACAACAACCTTCATATAGTTCATGCTACGTCCAATGACTACCGATAAAATGACCTATAATTAAATAGATTATAAGTAGCATCAAAACATAGTAATCCCCAAACAAGATAACTTTGATGACCTCAAGTTAAATGATCACTTATACATTCATCACTAAGAGAATTCCATTATAATTTCATTGCAATGCACAATTATCCCTTGGACTTTATCATACATCTAAACATGTACAAAATAAAGAATGCCTATAAATAATTTGTCACTAAATTACAGCCAAAGCAATTGGATGTAGAGCATAAGCTAACAATCTCCCACTTGCACTAAGCCAATCGTTTAAGTATCTCATACTATATCATCATATGACAATTATTCTACTACTGGGACAATGGCTTAATGAAAGAATTCTACAAGAATCTCTATAGTGAGGCACTTTCTTAAATCTTACAATTCCCATCTTAATTATCATCATAACTAAGAAAATTTGCTTAAACAAATTATTGGATCTTTGATGAGACATTAGCTCCTTATGCATGCCCAATGGCTCTAATGTTCTATAGTACATTAGTGTCCTGAACAATACAAAGAAACTTTATCAAGTTCACTAAAGAACTTGTTGATCCAATAAAATTGTATTATGGCTCAATTAACGACCATTGCTATATTGGAACCTTTCCAATCCTAAATGATATTGTTATAAGTAAATAAACCTTAATGAGGATTTACTTCTAAAGTTATATCCTTATCATTTTGAACTTAAATACCTACTCACACATAGAGCAATTGATATCTTTAATACTTCAAAAGTATCTGATATCTCAAATACTAAATACCTTTAGTACATTATCTATGTGCTTGGACATAGAATAATTTAACAACGTCCAATCTATCTCTATAGATCTAATTCCTAGAATTAAGTTGTTATCTTTTCATATCCAACAATAGTTGTTCTTGGACAATTATGTGTTCGACAATTGAAAGTTAGAACTGTTATTCTCTGTAAGCAATATGTGTTCACATACTCCCACTGAAGAGGACAACAATACCACCACTAACCTTCTTGTAGTCATGATAAATTCACAATCATCTCAGAAACAAACTCTTTAAATTCATCATGAAAGTGAATCTTTCAATATCTCGTAGCCTTTTAACTATACATCAAGTATATCATTAAAGGCACTAGATCCAATTAGATGTATTGTCATGAGATTTGAACTTTTCTAATTTCATCTTACTCTTATTACTTATCTTGAGAACGATTCTCCTATAAGTTTAAATTGAATCAAATAATTTATTCAATAAATCTGTAAGAATACATCCAATCTTTTGGATATCTTATAACCATTTATTATCTAATTTAGTTTTAAGCTAAATGGATAATACATGCTTCAACAAAGCATTACATCCTTAAATCACTAGCTTTGACTCTTTCAAAGACCGAGAATTTCATATCTAATATGAAATCTTGCTAATTGATTCAATTGGAACTATTGAAGGTAAGTTATTGTACTAGGCATCGATATAGAAGAAATAATATTTCATTCTATAATATCTCATATTTTATTTTACACCTTACATAAATCCATAACTTTATGTATTTACTAAAGAATCTCATTCCCTATAGATAACCAAAAATATAGAACTTGACATAAAGATCTCATCGATGTGCTTCAGCATTCTCGATGTTTAATTTCTACTTAGATTTAAACAATTTGAACTTTTCAAAATATTAAATCATCATTTCATTAAATACTTATGACTATATCACATAAAGTCATTAGTAATCTAATGAAATATAAGTATTATCCTTTTTATGAATTGTTATTCTATC
>JAOTJB010308519.1:0-16500 GCA_027123815.1 Erythroxylum minutifolium | reverse complement strand
AGGCATCCTCGATGGGAAAAACAACCCATTGACATGGTCACTACGCACCTTTAGTGGGCAAAACAGCCCGTTGGCACATTGGCTAGGCACCCATGGTGGGAAAAATAGCCAGTTGGGCACCTTCAGTGGGCAAATAGCATATTGACACTGTCGCTACGTAGCCTCGGTGGGCAAAGCAACTCGTTGGCATGGTCAATAGCCATCTTCAGGGGCGAAAATAGCTCGTTGGAATAGTTGCTAGTCACCTTCGGTGGAAAAGCAGCACCTTGGCAAGATTGCTAGGCACCGACAAAGGCTAAAATAATATGTTGGCTAAAGTCGATGGGTAAAATAGTTGATTGGGCACCTTCGGTCGATAAAATAGCGCATTGGCACGGTCCTTTGGCACCCTCAGTGGGAAAAATAGCCCGTTGGCACAGTCCCTAGGCACCCTCGATGGGAAAAACAACCTATTGGCATGGTCACTATGTACCTTCAGTCCCTAGTGCCCTGTTCGCACGTTGGCTAGGCACCTTTTGTGGGAAAAACAGCCAATAGGCACCTGGTGGGCAAATAGCCTGATGGGACGGTCACTAGGCAGCCTCGGTGGGCAAAACAACCTATTGACATGGTCAATAGCCATCTTTGATGGCTAAAACAACCCGTTGGAATGATTGCTAGTTAGCTTCGGTGGAATAACAACCCATTGGAACGGTCAGTAGTCACCTTCGATGGGCAAAACAGCCCGTTGTTAAGATTGCTAGGCACCCTCGGAGGATAAAACAGTCTATTGGGTACCTTCGGTAGGTAAAATAGCCTATTGGCAAGGACACTAGGCACCTTTTGAGGGAGAATCACCCCGTTGACACAACTTCGGTGGGCAAAATAGTCCGTTGGCATGGTCACTACGCATATTCGGTGGAAAAAATGGCCTATTGGCACGGTCACTGGGCACCTTAGGTGTGGAAAATCCATTGGCATCAATGGGCAAAACAACCCATTTGCACTGTTGCTAGGGACTTTCAGTGGGTAAAACATCCCATTGGTAAGGTCTTTAAACACCTTAGGTGGGAGAAACAGCTTGTTGGTCAACTTCAGTGGGTAAAACAACACGTTGGCATGGTCATTAGTCTCCTTCGGTGGGAAAATATCTCATTGGAAAGGTCGTTTGTCATCTTCGGTAGGCAAAACAACCCATTGGCATGATTGCTAGGCACACTCAGTGGGAAAAACAACCTATTGGGCCCCTTCGATTGGTGAAATAGCCTGTTGGCATGGTCCCTAGGCCCCTTCTGAGGGCAAAATAGCCCATTGGCACGGTCTCTAGGCACCTTTGGTGGAAAAATAACCCGTTAGAACGATCGCTAGTCACCTTCGATGGGCAAAACAACCCATTGGCATGATTGCTAGGCACCCTCGGAGGGTAAAATAGCCTGTTGGGTACAATTGATGGATAAAACAGCCATTTGGGCACATTCGGTTAGTAAAATAGCCCATTAGCATGCTCCTTAGGCACCCTCGGTGGGAAAAATAGCCCTTAGCACAGTCCCTTGGCACCCTCAACGGGCAAAACAGCCCGTTGGCATGGTCCCTAGGTACCTCGATGGGAAAAACAACCCACTGGCAAGGTCACTATGTACCTTCAGTAGGCAAAACAACCTGATTTCTCGTTGACTAGGCACCTTCAATGCGAAAAATAGCTAGTTAAGCATCTTTAGAGGGCAAAAAGCCTGATGGCATGGTCACTAGGCAGCCTCGGTGGGCAAAACAACCTGCTAGCATGGTTAACTGCCATCTTCGATGGCTATTACAATCCGTTGGAATGGTTGCTAGTCTCTTTCGATGAAAAATAACCCGTTGGAACAGTCACTAGTCACCTTCGATGGGCAAAACAACCTATTGTTAAGATTGCTAAGCACCCTTGAAGGGTAAAACAGTCTATTGGGTACCTTCGGTGGGTAAAATAGCCCATTGGTAAGGACGTTAGGCACCTTTTGAGGGAAAAACACGCATTTGGCACAACGTCGATGGGCAAGACAGTCCGTTAGCATGGTCACTACACATATTTGGTGGAAAAAATGGCCTGTTAGCACGGTCACTAGGCACCTTGGGTGTGGACTATTGGCACAGTCTCTAGGCACCCTCGAGGGGCCAAATACCCCATGGGCACTATCCCTAGGCAACCTCGGTGGGAAAAACCAACCCATTGGCATGGTCACTATGCACCTTTAGTGGCTAGGCACCTTCGGTGGGAAAAACAGCTTGTTGGGTACCTTCGGTAGGCAAACAGCTTATTGGCACAGTCGCCAGGCCGCCTCGGTGGGCAAAACAACCCATTCGTATGGTTAATAGCCATCTTTGGTGGCAAAAACAGCCCGTTGGAATGGTTGCTAGTCACCTTAGGTGGAAAAATGGCCCGTTGGAACAATCACTAGTCACCTTCGATGGGCAAAACAGCCCATTGACACGAATGCTAGGCACCCTCGGATTGCAAAACAGCCTGTTGGGTACAATTGATTAGTACAACAGCCATTTGGGCATATTCGGTCAGTAAAATAGCCGATTAGCATGCTTCTTAGGCACCCTCGGTGGGTAAAATAGCCCTTAGCACTGTCCCTTGGCACCCTCAACGGGCAAAACAACTCGCTGGAATGGTCCCTAGGCACCTGGATGGGAAAAACAACCCATTGGCAAGGTCACTACGTACCTTCAGTATGTAAAACAACCTGTTTTCTCGTTGATTAGGCACCTTCAATGAGAAAAACAACTAGTTATGCACCTTCAGCGGGCAAACAGCCTGATGGCATGGTCACTAGGTAGCCTCGGTGGGCAAAACAACCTGTTGGCATGGTTAACTGCCATCTTCGATGGCTATTACAATCCGTTGGAGTGGTTGCTCGTCTCCGTCGGTGAAAAATAACCCGTTGGAACAGTCACTAGTCACCTTCGATGGGCGAAACAACCGTTGTTAAGATTACTAAGCACCCTTGGAGGGTAAAACAGTCTATTGGGTAACTTCGGTGGGTAAAATAGCCTATTGGCAAGGACGCTAGGCACCTTTTGAGGGAAAAACACGCTATTGGCATAACTTCGATGGGCAAAACAGTCCGTTAGCATGGTCACTACATATATTTGGTGGAAAAAACGGCCTGTTGGCACGATCACTAGGCACCTTGGGTGTGGACTATTGGCACAGTCTCTAGGCACCCTCAATGGGCCAAACACCCTATGGGCACTATCCCTAGGCAACCTCGGTGGGAAAAACCAACCCATTGGCATGGTCACTACGCACCTTTAGTGGCTAGGCACCTTCGGTAAGAAAAACATCTTGTTGGGTACCTTCGGTAGGCAAACAGCCTATTGCCATAGTCGCCAGGCAGCCTCGGTGGGCAAAACAACCCATTCATATGGTTAATAGCCATCTTTGGTGGCCAAAACAGCCCGTTGGAATGGTTGCTAGTTACCTTAGGTGGAAAAATGGCCCGTTGGAACAATCACTAGTCACCTTCGATGGGCAAAACAGCCCATTGACACGAATGCTAGGCACCCTCGGATTGCAAAACAGCCTGTTGGGTACAATTGATTAGTACAACAGCCATTTGGGCATATTCGGTCAGTAAAATAGCCGATTAGCATGCTTCTTAGGCACCCTCGGTGGGTAAAATAGCCCTTAGCACTGTCCCTTGGCACCCTCAACGGGCAAAACAACTCGCTGGAATGGTCCCTAGGCACCTGGATGGGAAAAACAACCCATTGGCAAGGTCACTACGTACCTTCAGTAGGTAAAACAACCTGTTTTCTCTTTGACTAGGCACCTTCAATGCGAAAAACAACTAGTTAGGCACCTTCAGCGGGCAAACAGCCTGATGGCATGGTCACTAGGTAGCCTCGATGGGCAAAACAACCTGTTGGCATAGTTAACTGCCATCTTCGATGGCTATTACAATCCGTTGGAATGGTTGCTAGTCTCCTTCGGTGGAAAAATAACCCTTTGGAACAGTCACTAGTCACCTTCGATGGGCAAAACAACCCATTGTTAAGATTGCTAAGCACCATTTGACGGTAAAATAGTCTATTGGGTACCTTTGGTGGGTAAAATAGCCCGTTGGCAAGGACACTAGGTACCTTTCAAGGGAAAAAGACGCTATCGGCACAACTTCGATGGGCAAAACAGTCCGTTAGCATGGTCACTACACATATTCGATCGAAAAAATGGCCTTTTGGCACGATCACTAGGCACCTTGGGTGTGGACTGTTGGCACAGTCTCTAGGCACCCTCGACGGGCCAAATACCCCATGGGAACTATCCCTAGGCAACCTCGGTGGGAAAAACAACCCATTGGCATGGTCACTACGCACCTTCAATGGCTAGGCACCTTCTATGGGAAAAACAGCTCGTTGTGCACCTTCGGTGGGCAAATATCCCATTGGCACACTCGCTAGGCAGCCTTGGCGGCCAAAACAACCTATTGCCATGGTTAATAGCCTTCTTTGGTGGCCAAAACTGCCCGTTGGAATGGTTGCTAGTCACCTTCGGTGGAAAAATAGCCCGTTGGAACGGTCGCTAGTCACCTCTGATGGGAAAAACAACCAGTTGGCAAGATTCCTAAGCTCCGAGAAAACAGCCTGTTGGTCCAATCGATGGGTAAAACGGCCAGTTGGGCACATTCGGTTAGTAAAATAGCTCGTTAGCATGGTCTTTAGGCACCCTCAGTGGGCAAAACAACCCGTTAGGACAGTCCCTAGGCACCTCGGTGCGAAAAACAACCCATTGACATGGTCAATATGCACCTTCAGTGGGCAAAATAACTTGTTGGCATGGTTGCTAGGCACCGTCGGTGAGAAAAATAGCCAGTTGGGCACCTTCGGTGGGTAAACAGCCAATTGACACAGTCGCCAGGCAGCCTCGGTGGGCAAAACAACCCGTTGACAAGTTAATAGCCATCTTTGGTGGCCAAAACAGCCCGTTGGAATGTTTACTAGTCACCTTTGGTGGAAAAATAGCCCGTTGAAATAGTCGCTAGTCACCTTCTAAGGGCAAAATAGCCCGTTGGCAAGATTGTTAGACACCCTCAGAGGGTAAAATAGCCTATTGGGTATAATTGGTGAGTAAAACAGCCCATTGGTGACCTTCAGTTGGCAAAATAGCCCATTGGCACGGTCCTTATGCACCCTAGGTGGGCAAAACTACCTATTAGAAAGGTCTGTAGGCACCCTCGATGGGACAAACAACCCATTGGCATGCTCACTACGCACATTTAGTGGGCAAAATAGCCTGTTCGCATGTTGGCTAGGCATCTACGGTGGGAAAAATAGCTAGTTGAGCATGTTTGGTGGCAAACAGCACGTTGACATGGTCGCTACATAGCGTCGGTGGGCAAAGCAACTCGTTGGCATGGTCAGTAGCCATCATCAGGGGCCACAACCCGTTGGAATGGTTGGTAGTAACCTTCGGTGGAAAAACAACACATTGGCAAGATTGCTAGGCACCGTTGGAGTTTAAAACAGTCTATTGGGTAAAATCAGTGGATAAAACAGTCGATTGGGTGCCTTCGGTCGATAAAACAGCCCATTGGCAAGGTCCCTCGGCACCCTCGGTGGGTAAAACAGCCCGTTGGTACGATCCCTTGGCACCCTCGGTGGGAAAAGCAACCTATTGGCATGGTCACTATGTACCTTCAGTAGGCAAAACAGTCTGTTTGCACATTGGCTAGGTACCTTCAGTGGGAAAAATAGCTAGTTGGGCACCTTCGGTGGCCAAACAGGCTAATGGCATGATCACTAGGCATCCTCTGCGAGCAAAACAAGCTATTGGCATGGTCAATAGCAATCTTCAATGGCTAAAACAGCCTGTTGGAATGGTTGCTAGTGACCTTCGGTGGAAAAACAACCCGTTGGAATGGTCACTAGTCACCTTTGATAGGCAAAATAGTTCGTTGTCAAGAATGTTAGGCCCCCTTGGAGGGTAAAACAGTCTATTAGGCACCTTCGTTAGGTAAAATAGCCTATTGGCAAGGATGCTAGGCACCTTTTAAGGGAAAAACACCCCGTTGGGACAACTTCGGTGGGCAAAATAGTTCGTTGACCACATCACTAGGCATATTTGATGGAAAAGCATCCTGTTGGCACGATCGCTAGGCATCTTGGGTACGGAAAACCCATTGGCATCAGTGGGCAAAATAACCTGTTGGCACAATTGCTAAGGACTTTCAGTGGGTAAAACATCCCGTTGGTAAGGTCACTACGCATATTAGGTAGGAGAAGCAGCTTGTTGGCCAACTTCGATGGGTAAAACAATATGTTGGCACGGTCGCTAGTCTCCTTCGGTAGGAAAATAGCACATTTGAAAGGTCGTTTGTCATCTTCGGTAGGCAAAACAGCCCGTTGGCATGATTGTTAGGCACACTCGGTGGGGAAAAAAAGCCTGTTGGGCACCTTCAGTTGGTAAAACAGCCTATTGACATGGTCCCTAGGCACATAGTCTCTAGGCACCCTCAGTGGGAAAAATAGCCTGTTGGACACCTTCGATGGGCAAACAACCTATTGGCACAATCACTAGGCAGCGTCAGTGGGCAAAACAACCCATTTGGATGGTTAATAGCCATCTTCAGTGGCTAAAATAGCCCCGTTGGAATGGTTGCTAGTCACTTTTGGTGGAAAAAGAGCCCGTTGGAACGGTCGCTAGTCATCTTCGATAGGCAAAATAGTCCGTTGGCAAGATTGCTAGGCACCCTCGAAGCATAAAATAGCCTGTTGGGTACAATCAATAGGTAAAACAACCCATTGGGTATATTCGGTCGGTAAAATAGCCCACTGGCACGATCCTTAGGCACCCTCGGTGGGCAAAATAACCTATTGGCACGGTCCCTAGTCACCCTCAGCGGGAAAAACAACCGATTGGTATGGTCACTACACACCTTCAGTAGGCAAAACAGTCTATTGGCACGTTGGCTAGGCATCTGCAGTGGGAAAAACAACCAGTTGGGCAACTTCGGTGGGTAAATAGCCCATTGACACGGTCACTAGTTAGCCTCAGCTGGCAAAACAACCCATTGGCATGGTCAATAGCAATCATTGGTGGCCAAAACAGCCCGTTGGAATGGTTCCTGGTTACCTTCAGTGAAAAAACTACACGTTGGAAAGCTCGCTAGTCACTTTCAATGGGCAAAGCATCTCGTTTGGAAGATTGTTAGGCACCTTCAGAGGGTCAAACAACCTATTGGGTACCTCGATGGGTAAAACAGCATGTTGGTAAGGACGCTCGGCAACTTTGGTGGGAAAAACAACCCGTTGGCACAGCTTCAATGGGCAAAACAATCTGTTGGCACGATCACCAGGCATATTCGGTGGGAAAAATAGCCCAGTGGCACAGTTTTTAGGTACCTTTGATCGGGAAAAAATTTGTTGGCAAGGCCGATAGGCATCCTAAAACAGCCCATTCACACGGTCACTAGGCACCTTTGGTGGGAGAAACAGCTCATTGGAATGGTTGCTAGTCACCTTCAGTGGGAAAATAGCCCGTTGGAACAGTTGTTAGTCACCTTTAGTGGGTAAAACAACCCGTTGGCATAATATCTAGGCACCCTTAGTAGGAAAAATAGATTGTTGGACACCTTCAGTGGGTATAACAGCCCGTTGGCACCATCCCTAGGCAGCCTTGGTGGACAAAACAACCTATTGGCTCAGTTGCTAGGCACGCTCTGTGGGGAAAATAGTCTGTCGGCAAGATCGCTAGGCACCTTGAGTGGGTGAAAGAACCTACTCGCATAGTCATTAGGCATCTTTAGTGAGCAACATAACCTATTGGCACATTCACTAGGCATCTTTGGTGTGAAAAATAGCCAGTTAGGCACCTTCAGTGGGCAAATTAGCCCGTTGGTACAGTCACTAGGTACCCTCAGTAGGTAAAACAGTCCGTTGGCAAGGTCGCTAGGCACCTTCGGTGGGAAAAACAGCTCGTTGGCATGGTGGCTAGGGATCTTCGATTGGTAAAACAGCCCGTTGGCATACCTTTAATGGGAAAACAATCTATTGACACATTTGTTAGGCACCTACAGTTGGTCACCTTCAGTGGGCAAAACAACCTGCTGACACAATCGCTAGGCACCCTTGGTGGGCAAAACAACCAGTTGGCTTAGTCACTAGGCACTTTGAACAGGAAAAATAGCTTGTTGGCATGATGGATAGGAACTTTTAGTGGGAAAAATAGCCTATTGTGCACCTTTGGTGGGTAAAATAGCCCGTTGGCACGATCGCTAGAAAACAGCTCTTTGACACGCCTTCGATGGGTAAAATAGGCTGTTGGCATGGTCGTTAGATACCTCTGTGGGAAAAACAGCCCTTTGGCACTACCGTTAAGCAACATCGGTGGGCAAAATAACTCATTGATATGTTTGTTGGACATCTTTAGGGGTAAAATAGTTAGTTGGGAATCTTCGGTGGGCAAAACAGCTCGTTGGAACAACGGTTATGCACCTTCGGTAGGAAAAATAGCACTTGACATACCTTCGGTGGGTGACACAGTCCATTGGCCTAGTTGCTAGGCATATTCAGTGGAAAAAACAACACGTTGGCATACCTTTGATAGGAAAAAGAGGCTATTTGAACACTTTTGGAAGCTAAAATAACTCGTTGGTACGATTGCTAGACACGTTCGATGGGAGAATCGGCTCGTTGGCACAGTCGCTATGTACCATTAATGCAAAAGAAAGCTCGTTGGCATGACCGATAGGAACTTTATGTGGCAAAAACAGCACCTTGGCATGGTTGCTAGGCACCTTTGGTGGGAAAATAGCCCTTTGGAGTCGTCTCTAGTCACCTTCGATGGGCAAAACAGCCCGTTGGCATGTTTGTTAGGCACCTTTGGTGCGAAAAATAGTCAAAACAACCTATTGACACGATCGCTAGGTACCCTCGATGGGCAAAACAACTTGTTGGCATAGTCACTAGGCACCTTCGATGGGCGAAAAAGCTAGTTGGAACAGTGGCTAGGTGGCTTTGGTTGGAAAAACAGCCCATTGGACATCTTTGGTGGGCAAAATAACCCGATGGCACTATGGCTGGGCACCTTTGATGGGAGAAACAGCCCGTTGGCACACCTTCTGTGGGATAACAGTCCATTGGTAAGGTCACTAGGCACCATTGGTGGCCAAAACAACCCGTTGGGCACCTTGGTAGGTAAAAACCGTTGGCATGGTTGCTAGGTAGCTTCGGTGGGCAAAACAGCCTGTTGGCGTGATCTCTAAGTGCCCTTAGTGGGTAAAACAGCCAGTTGGCATAGCCACTAGGTACCTAAGTGGGCAAAATAGCCCTTTGGCACAACTGTTAAGCACATTCTGTGGGAAAAATAGCATGTTGGCACATCCGCTGGATAACTTTGGGGGAAAAATAGCTAGTTGGGCATCTTCGATGGGCAAAATTGTTCGTTGGCACGATGGCTAGACACCTTTAGTGTGAAAGACAAACCGTTGGCATGGATGATAGGCATCTTATGTGGGCAAAGCAGCCCATTGGCACGGTCGCAAGGCACCTTTGGTGGGAAAAACAGGTCTTTGGAACAATTGTTAGTAACCTTCAAAGGGAAAATAAAACGTTTGAATAGTCGTTAGTCACCTTTGATGGGCAAAACAGCCTGTTGGTATGATTTATAGGCACTCCTTATGGGAAAAACATATCATCGGAGACCATCGGTGGGTAAAACAGCCCATTGGCATAACCCCTAGGCACCCTTGGTGGAGAAAACAACTCACTGGCATGGTCGCTACGCACCCTCGGTGGGCAAAATAATCTGTTGGCACGATCGTTAGGCACCTTGAGAGGGCAAAACAACTCGTTCACATAGTCACTAGGCATCTTCAATGGGCAACATAGCCTGTTGGGACATTCACTAGGCACCTTTAGTGGGAAGAACAGCTAGTTGGCTACCTTCAGTGGGCAAATTAGCCCGTTGGTAAAGTATCTAGGCACCCTTAGTAGGTAGAACAGCCCATTAGCAAGGTTGCTAGGCACCTTCGGTGGGCAAAACAACCCGCTGGCACGGTGGCTAGGGACCTTTAGTGACCAAAACAACCCGTTGGCAGACCTTCGATAGGAAAGCAGTCTATTAGCACATTTGTTAGGCACCTTTGGTGGGAAAAATAGCCAGTTGGCAACTTTGGTGAGCAAAACAACCTATTGACACGGTCACTAGGCACCCTCGGTGGGCAAAACGACAAGTTGACATGGTCACCAGGCACTTTGGGTAGGCAAAACAACCCTTTGGCACGGTGGCTAGGAACTTTTAGTGGGAAAAGCAACCCGTTGGACACCTTCGGTGGGCAAAACAGTCGGTTGGCACAGTCCGAAGGCACATTCGGTGAGAAAAATAGCCCATTGACATGCCTTTGATGGGAAAATAGTCGGTTGGCTTGGTCGTTAGGCACCGTTAGTGGGCACCTTTGATGTATAAAATAGTTCATTGGCACAGTCCCTAGGCACCCTTGGATGGCAAAGCAGCCCATTGGCATGGTTGGAATGGTCGTCAGCCTCCTTCGATGGGAAAATAGCTTGTTGGAAAGGTTGTTAGTCATCTTTGGTAGACAAAACAGCCCATTCGCATGATTGCTAGGCACACTCGGTGGGGAAGAAAGCCCATTGGGCACCTTCAGTTAGTAAAATAGCCCGTTGGCACAGTCCCTAGGCACCCTTGGTGGGTAAAACAACCCGTCAGTATGGTCCTTAGGCACCCTCAATAGGAAAGACAACCCATTGGCATAGTCACTACGCACCTTCAGTGGGCAAAACAGCCTATTGGCTCGTTGGCTAGGCACCTTTGATGGGAAAAATAGCCAGTTGGGCACCTTCGATAGGCAAACAGCCCGTTGGCACAATCGCTGAATAGCCTCAGCGGGCAAAACAACCCGTTGGCATCATCAATAGCAATCTTCGGTTGCCTAAATAGCTCGTTGGAATGGTTGCCAGCCACCTTTGGCGGAAAAATAGCTTGTTCGAACGGTCGCTAGTTACCTTTGATGGGCAAAATAGCTCATTGCCGAAATTGCTAAGAACCCTCAGAGGGTAAAACAGCCTATTGGGAATCGTCGGTGGGTAAAACAACTTATTGGCAAGGATGCTAGGCACCTTTGGTGGGAAGAACAACCTGTTGGCAAAACTTTAGTGAGCAAAACAACTTGTTGACAGGATAGCTAGGCAGACTCAATGGGTAAAACAACCCGTTTACATGGTCGTTAGTCATCCTTGGTGGGAAAAACAACCCATTGGCATGGTTACTACGCACCTTCAATGGGCAAAATAGCTTGTTCGCATGGTGGCTAGGCACCTTTGGTAGGTAAAATAGCTAGTTGGGCACCTTTGGTGGGCAAATAGCCTGTTGGCACAATCGTTAGGCAGCCTCGGTGGGCGACACAGTCTATTGGCCCGGTTGCTAGGCATATTCAGTGGAAAAAACAACACGTTGGCATACCTTTGATAGGCAAAAGAGGCTATTTGAACACTTTTGGTGGCCAAAATAACTCGTTGCTACGATTGCTAGACACCTTCGATGAGAGAATCAGCTCATTGGCACAGTCGCTAGGTACCATTGATGCAAAAGAAAGCTCGTTGGCATAGCTGATAGGAACTTTATGTGGGCAAAACAACACCTTGGCACGGTTGCTAGGCACCTTTGACGGGAAAATAGCCCTTTGGAGTTGTCGCTAGTCACCTTAGGTGGGAAAAACAGCCCGTTGGCATGTTTGTTAGGCACCTTTGGTGCGAAAAATAGTCAATTGGGCACCATCAATAGGCAAAACAACCCATTGACACGATCGCTAGGTACCCTCGATGGGCAAAACAACCTGTTGGCATGGTCACTAGGCACCTTCGATGGGTGAAAAAGCTAGTTGGAACGGTGGCTAGGTGGCTTTGGTGGGAAAAACAGCCCATTGGGCACCTTTGGTGGGTAAAATAGCCCTTTGGCACTGTGGCTGGGCACCTTTGGTGGGAGAAATAGCCCGTTGGCACACCTTCTGTGGGATAAAAGTCTATTGGTAAGGTCGCTAGGCATCATTGGTGGCCAAAAAAACCCGTTAGGCACCTTTGGTGGGTAAAAACCGTTGGCAGGGTCGCTAGGTAGCTTCAGTGGGCAAAATAGCCTGTTGGCGTGATCTCTAAGTGTCCTTGGTGGGTAAAACAGCCAGTTGGCATGGTCGCTAGGTACCTAAGTGGGCAAAATAGCCCTTTGGCACAACTGTTAGGCACATTCTGTGGGCAAAATAGCATGTTGGCACGTCTGCTGGATAACTTCGGGGGGAAAATAGCTAGTTGGGCATCTTAGATGGGCAAAATTGTTCATTGGCACGATGGCTAAACACCTTCAGTGTGAAAGACAAACCATTAGAATGGATGATAGGCATCTTATGTGGGCAAAACAGCCCGTTGGCACGGTCGCAAGGCACCTTTGGTGGGAAAAACAGGTCATTGGAACAATTGCTAGTAACCTTCAATGGGAAAATAAAACGTTGGAACAGTCGTTAGTCACCTTTGGTGGGCAAAACAGCCTGTTGGTATGATTTATAGGCACTCCTTATGGGAAAAACATATCATCGGAGACCATCGGTGGGTAAAACAGCCCGTTGGCACAACCCCTAGGCACCCTTGGTGGGCAAAACAACCCACTGGCATAGTCGCTAGGCGCCCTCGGTGGGCAAAATAATCTGTTGGCACTATCGCTAGGCACCTTGAGAGGGCAAAACAGACCGTTCACATAGTCACTAGGCATCTTTAGTGGGCAACATAGCCTGTTGTGACGTTCACTAGGCACCTTCGGTGGGAAGAACAGCTAGTTGGCTACCTTCAGTGGGCGAATTAGCCCGTTGGTAAAGTCGCTAGGCACCCTCAGTAGGTAGAACGGCCCATTAGCAAGGTTGCTAGGCACCTTCGGTGGGCAAAACAACCCGCTAGCACGGTGGCTAGGGACCTTTAATGACCAAAACAACCCGTTGGCACACCTTCGATAGGAAAGCAATCTGTTAGCACCTTTGTTAGGCACCTTTGGTGGGAAAAATAGCCAGTTGGGCAACTTTGGTGTGCAAAACAACCTATTGACATGGTCACTAGGCACTCCCGGTGGGCAAAACGACACGTTGACATGGTCACCAGGCACTTTAGGTAGGCAAAACAACCCTTTGGCATGGTGGCTAGGAACTTTCAGTGGGAAAAGCAACCCGTTGGGCACCTTCAGTGGGAAAAATAACCGATTGACACGCCTTCAATGGGAAAACAGTCGGTTGGCTTGGTCGTTAGGCACCGTCAGTGGACACCTTCGGTGGATAAAATAGTTCATTGGCACAGTCCCTAGGCACCCTTGGATGGCAAAACAGCCAATTGGCATGGTTGCTAGGCACCCTCGGCGGGCAAAGTAGCCTATTGACACGGTCACTAGGCACCCTTGGTGGGCAAAACAACCTATTGGCATGGTCACAAGGCACTTTTGGTAGGTAAAACAACACATTAGCAAAGGGACTAGGCACTTACGGTGGGAAAAGTAGCCCGTTGGGCACCTTCGGTGGGTAAAATAGCCTGTTGGCACAGTCGCTAGGCACCTTCGGCGGGAAAAACAGCCCATTGGCATGCCTTCGGTGGGAAAAACAGCCCATTGACAAAACAGCTTGTTGGCACTATCACTAGGCACCATTGGTGGGAAAAACACCTATTGAGCACCTTTGGAGGGTAAAATAGCCTATTGGCAAGGTCGCTAGGCATCTTCAGTGGGTAAAACAGCTCATTGGCATGGTCTCTAGCCACCCTTGGTGGCTAAAACAACCTGTTGGCGTGGTAGTTATGTCCCTCAGTGGGTAAAACAGCTCGTTGGCATGGTCGCTAAGCACCTTAAGTAGGCAAAACAGCCCGTTAACATGGTCCCTAGCCACCTTTGATGGGAAAAATAGCCCATTAGAATGGTCGTCAGCCTCCTTCGGTGGGAAAATAGCTCATTGGAGAGGTCGTTAGTCATTTTTGGTAGGCAAAACAGCCCATTGGCATGATTGCTAGGCACACTCGGTGGGTAAAACAGCCCATTGGGCACCTTCGGTCAGTAAAATAGCCCGTTGGCACGGTCCCTAGGCACCTTGGTGGGCAAAACAACCTATCAGTATGGTCCTTAGGCACCCTTAATAGGAAAGACAACCTATTGGCATAGTCACTACGCACCTTTATTGGGCAAAAGGCCTGTTGGCTGATTGGCTAGGCACCTTCGATGGGAAAAATAGCCAGTTGGGCACCTTCGATGGGTAAACAGCCCGTTGGCACAGTCGCCAAATAGCCTCAGCGGGCAAAACAACCCGTTGGCATCGTCAATAGCAATCTTCAGTTGCCTAAACAGCCTGTTGGAATGGTTGCCAGCCACCTTTGGTGGAAAACTAGCTCGTTGGAACGGTCACTAGTTACATTTGATGGGTAAAACAGCTCGTTGCTGAAATTGCTAAGCACCCTCAGGGGGTAAAATAGCCTATTGGGAACCGTCGGTGGGTAAAACAGCTTGTTGGCAAGGAGGCTAGTCACCTTTGGTGGGAAAAACAACCTGTTGGCATAACTTTAGTGAGAAAAACAACTTGTTGACACGATAGCTAGGCAGACTCAATGGGTAAAACAATCTGTTGGCATGGTCGTTAGGCATCCTTGGTGGGAGAAACAACCCATTAGCATGGTTACTACACACCTTCAAAGGGCAAAATAGCTTGTTCGCATGGTGGCTAGGCACCTTTGGTAGGTAAAATAGCCAGTTGTGCAACTTTAGTGGGCAAATAGCCTATTGGCACAATCATTAGGTAGCCTCAATGGGCAAAACAACCCATTGGCATGGTCAATAGCCATCTTCGATGGCGAAAGAGCCTATTGGAATGGTTTTTAATAACCTTTGGTGGAAAAACAACCTATTGGAACGGTCACTAGCCACCTTCAGTGGGGAAAACATCTTGTTGGAAAGATTGCTAGGCACCCTTGGAGGGTAAAATAGGCTGTTGGGTACCTTTGGTGGGTAAAACAGCCGGTTGGGCACCTTCAGTCGGTAAAATAGCCCATTGGCAAGGTCCCTAGGCACCCTCGGTGGGCAAACAACCCATTGGCATGGTCACTACACACCTTCCAATGGGCAAAATAGCCTATTGGCATAGTAGCTAGGCACCTTCGACCGAAAAAATATCCTGTTGGGCACCTTTGGTGGGCAAAAAGCCCATTGGCACGGTCGCTAGGTAGCCACAGTGGCCAAAACAACTCATTGACATGGTTAATAGCCATCTTCGGTGGCCAAAACATCCCATTGTAATGGTTGTTAGTCACCTTGGGTGGAAAATCTACCCATTGTAACGGTTACTAGTCACCTTCGATGGGCAAATCAACCTGTTGGCAAGATTGCTAGGCACCCTCAGAGGTTAAAACAGCCTGTTGGGTACCTTCAATGGATAAAACAACTAGTTGGCAAGGACGCTAGGCACCTTTGGAGGGAAAAACAACCCGTTGGCATAACTTCAGTGGGTGAAACAGTCCGTTGGCACGGTCACTAGGCATATTAAGTGAAAAAATGACTTGTTGGCATAGTCGCTAGGCACCTTGGTTGCAGAAAACAACCTAATGGAATCAATGGGCAAAACAATGTGTTGGCATGGTTGTTAGGGATTTTCAGTGTGTAAAATTACACGTTGGTAAGGTCACTACGCAACTTAGGTGGGAGAAACAGCCTATTGGCCAACTTAAGTGGGTAAAACAGCACGACTGAACGGTCATTAGGTGACTTTAGTAGGCCAAGTCGCCTGTTGACACACCTTTGGTGGGAAAAAAAACTAGTTGTTACGTTCGCTAGGCACCTTCGTTAGGTAAGACAACCTGTTGGAATGGTCACTAGGCACCTTCGGTGGGTCAAATAGTCCATTGGCATGTTCGCTAGGCACCTTTGTGGGAAAAACAGCTAGTTGGGCAGTTTAGTGGGCAAAACAGCCCATTGGCATGGTCGTTATGCAGACTCGATGGGCAAAACAACCAGTTGGCATGATCGCTAGGCACCTTAAGTGCCCAAAATGCCTATTGGCATGGTGGTTAGGAACCTTTGGTAGGGAAAACTGCCCGTTGGGCACATTCGATATGCAAAATAGCCCGTTGGCAAGTTGTTAAGTACCTTCGGTGGGCAAAACAACCCATTGGCACAGTTGCTAGGCACCATCAGTGGGCAAAACAACCCATTGGCTTGGTCGCTAGGCATTTTTAATGGGTTAAACAGCCTATTGGGCACCTTCAGTAGGAAAAACAGGCCGTTGCAATGGTCGCAAGGCACCCCCAGTGTGTTAGTAGTGTGCCCTAGGCCAATGGATATTTGTGATTCATGTATTAACATTATGACTTCTTAATAATATATTATGAGATATTCCTTTTATATATACATGCATGTCGTTTATGTAATGTGATTTACGTTCTTTGAATAGTATTAGGCTTATGTCATCAAGTATGTGACTTGATAGTAAAACCACAAGCATTATAATACTATTCTAAACA